>JAOWBL010056012.1:0-23097 GCA_028564865.1 Zenarchopterus dispar | reverse complement strand
TATATATATATATATATATGTGTGTGTGTGTGTGTGTGTGTGTGTGTGTGTGTGTGTGTGTGTGTTCCTACCCAGCATGCTCTGCTGCACATCAGTGTTGTGAATAGTTCCCCATGAGTGGATATATTGGGTTGATATTTCTAACAAATAATTGGTTCTTCTGTGTTTCAGTTCATTCTGTGCATTGAATGTTTAACATTGTTTGGACCCTGAGTGAAGTGTGGGTTTATGTTGATAACCTCTTATGGGTTTGGCCATGTAACTAAGCTGGCTCTTGTATGTTTAAGGCTGGTAGGAAAACTAGTCATACAGTATATGAGACTCAGGAAGAATTGAAGTGTTTTGTAGTTTACATTGCTTGTTTTAACAATAAACAGTTGCTGCCAAAGCTGGAGTGCCTCCTGCCCTTGGTCCCTATATATATATATATATATATATATATATATGTATATATATATATATATATATATATATATATATATATATATATGCATGACTTCACAGGTGAAACATTCCCACCAGCCCACAGAAAACACTGAACACCTGAAACGTAAACAAAAACATCAGTATTGTTTAAATTTGTTTAAGCTTTTATACTGAGTGAAGTCATTGAAAGAAATACGAACACCATTTTTCCTTTAAGAAGGGTTTTATTGATGCCAATGGACTTATGGCATCAAAAAAATTGGACAATAAATTTGAGACTCAAAGTTTCACCTATAAAACCTGACGGAAGGTTTAATGTTGTAGTTGAGCTAGTGATTAATATTTGCCAGTTAGCAGTCAGTCATTATGTGTGAATAACTCAAAGATGTATTGCAGAGCCATAGCCAATGTTCTAAATATCTTGAATAGAAAAATTGCACTAAGGAAAATTTAGATGCAAATAAAAAGCAAAAATTTTCATTGAATTTTATACTGTAACCTATGTAGTTGGAAAACAGTCTCAACTGCATCATTTTTATTGGCCAGCTGAAACAAAATATAATATTTTTAATCTTTTAAAGATTCTTTGCATGTTTTATTTACATCTGGACACAAGCAAATGTGGAAACTGAGGACACACACACATTTCCACATCCACACAGACATTCTAAACCTTACACTCTTTTTTGTCGCTTAAGAAACTTTCTGTCCTCAACAACAGTTTATTATCCCCGTCTGTCCATCTTCTGTCTCCATTTGCAGTGATCCAGGATGTTGATAATGTCAGCCTGGAGGGACACTACCAAAGCTTCGCCAGTCTAATGGAGCAGCGGCTGGCAGAGTTGTTTGTGTTGGCGGGCCAGCAGGGTACTCGTTTCAGACGAGCTGCAACTGTAGGCAGCTACACCGTCCAGGTAGGAAACTGGCCTAGCAGCTGGTTTAGATTCTTCCTCTGATGTTTGTCTGAGTCTTTAGTCAGATGTCAGCTAGTTAAATTGATTTGTGTACTCATTTCTAATACATATATATTATGAATATTTCATAAGCTATACAATTTAATAAGCACTCCAGCATTCGCTTAGGTGATTACTTGTGGTCAGCCTCCAATAATGACAGTGCTTCATAACTCATCATTTGCTAATTGGTCATCAAAAGGATATGAGTTTCAGTATTTTTCTTAAAGTGTTATTCTTAGTTCATGAGGGTTTCCCTTCATTCACAGTTTTTTTTTCCAAAGTGTTTTTGCAGTTATGAAAGTAGATGCTTTGTCATTTTCACCCAGATGGTGAGCATCCGGAGAGTATCAGGGCTGAAGAATCCGGCAGAGATGACCTATTACGTCCAGCACAACGGTGTTCCTTTATCTGGCACCTCAGCCGCAAAAGTCCTGAACACTGTGGATTCCCAGATTATGGCGCTCACCCTGGGCTACTTTGTTCAGCTGCAAGCAGAGCGTAAGCACAGCTTCCTGCTCATTTTTGACAACAAGGCAAATCAACAGAAACGCTAACAGCAAGACATGCCAAGCCAAAATACATGACTCATGTCTGGAAAGAAAAGCGAGTATTGGGGTGAAGGACAGAGAAGAAAAGGCTGCTGTGTTATCTCTCTGAAATGCTCCCAGTGGGACACTGTTTGTTTGGGTTGCAGTCCTGCTCAGTGCTCAGAGGCATAGAGAAGGGGAGAAAGGGTGAGCTCATGCAGCATTCTCTTATAGATTGTTGCCCACAATAGCTGAATCAGGCCCACTTTATATCAGGCTTAGCTGTGACACTTGCCGTGGGTGTGACGAATGCTACACGAATGCTCTTTTAGTAGTTGAAGCATCATCACTGTGAATTTTCTTTCCTATGAAGTATCTGGTGGAATAAACAGTTATAATTTAGAGTCTACTTAATGCCAGGTGAAAAAAAAAATTAATTTTTTTTTTTTTTTTGCTTTTTCAGCTGTGGTCAAGAACCCTCCCAATAACCTTTGGATACTCGCTGCAGTGTTGGCCCCAATCTCGGTGGTAACACTCATTATTATCATTATCACAGCTGTGCTGTGCAGGAAGAATAAAAATGAGTTTAAAGCTGATGCCATTGGTAACCTCAATCCCCGAGCCAAGGTACCTGTCTTCATCCTTATCTGTCTGAAACTGTTTTAAATAGCTCCATCAATTTTCATTCTCAGTTAATGGGATAATTTGTTGCCTTTTTTTGGGTTTTGTATTATCCTTATCTCATAACCCTTGGGTTGTGAATTATTGAAGATGTAAAGACCATATAATGGGTATTTTTCAATACTGTCTGATAGTGAAACAATGAAATGAGAAAGCAATTGGCATCTAGTATTAACAGATGGTGACTTTATGATCACCATATGCAGACTTTGTGTGATAAATGTCTCTAACTCTGTCATGTATTAGTGACTGAATGATAATAACTGCATGCTTTATGTTTTTTTTTATTTTTATTTTTTTAATTTTATTCCATGTTAAGTCATTGTACTATCTCAATTATTTGTTATGACACATTGGTGGAGTCCTAGTCAAACTTGAACACCAACTTGAGCAACATGTGCTCTGTTTAAAATATGATCTCTTATTATTTTCAGATGGCATATCGGAGAGATGTGGGCTATTATCACCAGGTATCTGTATTTTTGTATTTCTTCTCATTAGCAAATTGTGTTTTCATTTTCAAGGCGCAACTGAGCCAGCAGTGGGAATTTGTATGGGATACTGCACAGACAATACATTGAATAAATTTCAATAAATCTTGCTGTGCTTATGAAAACTAAGGATATACACATGTAACAGCATTTCAGAGTAGCAAATCTTTCATCAGATGGAATTTTCTTGGACAGAAGGCTGGTTTGTCACTTCTTCTTGTACTAGTCTCCAGACTCTAAAATGTGGATCATTAAGCCGTATCGAAAATGGTTACTATGAGGCTGTTTTTGTACCTGTGTGCACACTGGCATTTGTTTATTTCATCTAACAAAGATTAAAAACTCTTTAGTTCCATAGTTGGATCAAGGGTTATGATTATGTCCTAATCAAAGTTATAGCTCAACAGACAATCTGTTGTCTGTTCTGCTCGGTAGCTGAGCTCAGCCAGCATACGTCAGGAAAGAGAAATGAAAATGGAGAGTGGAAATCCCAGAACATTCCACTGCTTTATTTATTGAATTTCATTAGAGAGAAGTCAATAAAATATTTTATATTAAACTGGAAAATGACTTCACTTCCATTTGTAGAACTGATATGGCACACTATGGTCCTTCAAAGTCTTATTTTGTAAAATATGCACCTTAACAAATGATTCCATCAGATATGTTAAGTTCCCTGGCAGACCACCCATTACATTGTAGGCAGATCATACAGCCAGTTCTTGGTAATAATTAATGCAAACGCCAATAGAAATTCTTAAAATGCTCCAAGATGTGACTTCTAAAAATTTAAATGAGGCTCTCACACTACCTCCTCTGCATTGCTCTGCGTGCAAGCCAACCCCTTTCATCATACTGGCTTGTTAGAGTTTCTTTAAGGAGCAGCCGCAGTAGCACTTTCAATGAAAATCTTTACTCTGTGTGCAATGCGTGTGTGTGCACGCTATAGACGACTGATGTTCAGGGGAGTATCACATATTGATTTTGCACTTTGCTGGCCTGCTTTGAAGCAGTGATGTGTGCCTGACAATTTATGACACAGTGATGAGAGCAGTCCTAAATATTTCAGTGTGTGTGTGTGTGTGTGTGTGTGTGTGTGTGTGTGTGTGTGTGTGTGTGTGTGTGTTTGTGCTTTAGAGGGTTGAGTCTGAACTCTGCTGGCCTCTATTGTACTCTTCTTTCTATAAGCATGTTGATATCAAATCTTACATAGAGTTTTCATCCTCCTGTTTTTTCTCTAATGTATACTAATGTTTAAAGTAATTACTGTTAAGCAAAAGTCTATAAATCTTATTTTGAGACATTTATTTGGACAAACATTTGAAGAACACAAAATAGGGCCTCAGTTAAATCTGTGCTCATCTATTTGATAGCACAGCAGTCCAATTGTACTTTTTTATTTTAAACATCAGAGATATAGTTATTTATATTTAGATGCTTGCCCACAGGGTAGGTCTTCTTTGCTAGTTTAAATCATTTGCCCCTGTTTGCACCTGGGTTTAAAAAATTGCCAGATTGATCTAGTCACAGAATTGGGTCAATTCCGTGCATCTGTTCACACCTGACGCTGTGCCTTCAGGTGTCTCTAGTGGCAACTTGTGTTTGTTCTGGACACAAAAGGTGAGTTGTTAATGTCATTAACAGCTTTATCATATATGATAAAGAAGGAACAGACATCAATAACTTACTTCCACTTCCTGGTTCCACGACAAGCAAGGTTTTGGTGCTCTGAGAGGTTAGTGAACGGTCCTGCTAGATATGGGATATGTCCCATCTCCCTGCTGTAGATTAATTTGGTGCTGATTTGACACTTGTCCTATGATTGCAACCACAAAAAGAAAAAGAACAATGAAGAAAGTCGGTTTGAGAACAGAGATAGTGTTGGAGCTGATGGAGAGAAAAGTATAACCTAGAAAGTTGACTGCACTCTCAGTTAGAGATTTTGATTTCTTGGTTACAGATTCTTGGTTTTTCTTCTCAGATTTTGAGTCTCAGATTTGAGTTTTGATTCGCAATATATTTGGTGTTGAATTGATGCCATAGATTTCTGTGTTCAAAATTTCAGTGTGTGTCCAGATCACCTCTAAGTGACTGGATCTTAAAGCGTGCTCAAACATGTTGTGTGTTATTTACACGTCCACCCCCGAATTTCAGCTGAGGTGTAAACAGCGCCATAGTTTCATAAATGGCAGATTTTTTTCTTCCATCTCAAGTGATGCCTTTTTTTTTGTTCCAATTTCTCTCCATGTGTCCATCAGCCAGTCCAGGGCTTTGACTATGCCAAGCAGCACCTGGGCCAACAGGGGGGAGAAGAGGAGACGCTGCCTGCCAGTCAGGATACTTTAGTGATGTCGCTACAAATTCGGGACACATCAATGTCACTAGAAAAGACCCTACAACAAGATGGGACTGTCAACAAGAAAAGCCTCACTTCTGACAAACGTAAAAGGTATCATTGACTCCACTCTCACTATTCACAACCACAGGCTGTGATGTGTACCACCAAAATTGAAAAACGTTTCAAAAAGGTACAAATGTTGAAAGTGATCACCAGCTTGTAGACGGTCTTCATGAATGTGGCTTTAGAGATATCTTAAGATGTAATCTATTTGTCTATAAGGACACAATAAGCATTAAAAAACAAGGGCACGGTGGATGCAGACAAATATGTGTTTGTTTAGAGCGTTGCATGCTTCCATGTTTGCAAATGGTCACGACAGCTGATATGAAATAGCTTAAGAAAGCTCCACCCAAAATTTAAATTCAATCCACTCTGTTTTTATCAAAGCTTGCGTTTTAATTAGATGGCTCACTTTGTGTGGAGCACAAGTTGGCTGTTCAAAGTAAGCACACTGAAAAGCATTCCTTTGATGATGCAGAAATGCAGTAAAATTTGATTTTACCTCCCATTTGGTGCCAGAAAAAAAAATGCATATTTAAAATCCTGCAGCTTTTTTTTTTTTTTTAATGGTGGACAAAGGCTTTCTCAAAACACGAAAGACACATTTTGCAGACAGGTTTGTGTGAGGGTGGCACTGTGGTAAGAGTGAGTTGTTAGTTAAGCTAAATAAATAAGCATTTATCATCTGTGCAGCAGTCATTAAGGTTTCACAAAGTCAGCTTAACAGCCTCAGTGGATCTATAAATTAAGTTTTCACGCTTGGCTTACCTTTTCAGCTGTCTCCAATATATTAGCATGTTGGAGGAAAACAACTGAGTCAAATCAGTTTATTTAGAAGAATTTATGGGTTCTCCTTCATGAGATACAGATAGCAAACAGCATGGTAATACAACTGTTTACAGTTTGTGTATTTTCTGTTGCTCATACAAAAAACTCTTTGGTTGCATAAAAAAGAAGAAGGGCATTAAAACACTAAATTCCCTCTGGTCCTATAGTCTGTCCTTATTTTACCCTAATCTGAATGACTGGAGATCATTCTCAAGAGCCTCAGTATGTTCAGGTGAAATTGACCATTTTCCTCATTTGACAGTCAGTAACACTCTTTCAAAAATTAATTGCCATGTTAAATCATGGCAAATTGTTTTATAGAGGAATGCAAAAGGGCATAATTTTTCAAAGCAATGGGTGATGATAATATCAAAGATTTATGTAACAAAGGAGTGAATCCAAAGACTGGAGGACCTGGAGAAATCATTTTGTGGGCTCCCGAGGCAGCATTTTTTAAATGAGATATTCAGCAGGCCTTAAGGTTTTCTGAAGTTTGTAAACTTCAGGTGTCATCATTCTGCCCAATCCCAGGACATTACATAATGAAACTGATGCTTCAACATTTTGCAGTTTTCTGTATTTCTATATAAATGTAACCTTTGACATCATTAGATTTTTACAAAGTCATCAAAGAAGACAAAGAAAACCCAGTTGAAACAAATGAGAGAAAATCCTAATTATCAGAGGTTTGACCTAGACACTTTGAAACGCCTGGGACTCTGCTGTTAGGTGGCAATTTTTCTTTGTGGAGAATAGTGAACTTTAACACTAGTCAAAGTCAGAAAAACACTGCCAAGAAGACACTTCTAATGAAAATGACATGCACTCCTGGATAGTTTTTTTTGTTTTTGTTTTCGATCACCAGTTAAGTTTTTCCTTTGTCTGTCATCTGTCTGCTTTAAATGAAAGAACCCTAACTCTTCAGAGATGGTTTTACAAACATTTCCAGCCTGACATGCACTCAAAAATATTTTTTTCAACTGACTTACTTCTGCAAACAATTCCTAGTTTTTAATTTAATTAAAGCCCCCACTCACTTATATCTTTTTCCACTAATCAAACCATATCACCACAGTTGTTGTACTCATATATCTTTTGTCAGTACTTGCTATACACTAGAATAACTTCCTGAACTAAATGTCAAAATATTTTTTGCATCAATTGTTGAAATGGATGGTTATTAACTGCTTCGTGACTTAAGTCAGGGTTTCTCAGTTCCAGTGCTTAAGTACCACTGCCTTGCCTTTTTTTAAATGTTTCCTTGCTCCAGCACACCAGGGTCAAATTGATGGAATTACTGACAGACTTATGCAGACCTCGATGCCAGTCAAAAGATGTAATCCAGTCATTTGAATCAGGTGTGTTGACTCAAGGAAACGCCTAAAAATGCAGGACAGTGGTACTCTAGGACTGAAACTGAGAAACACTGACTTTACTGAAAACGTAATGATGTTGAGGGCTTGCTTATGGAGAAATGTATAAATATTTATAGAATTGTTGATAAATTGGGCAAACATCCTCCATACTTTTTTTCAAACATTACATGCATATTGAGAAATAAAAATCAACTTGTCACTACTGACATCATTGCAAGAATGTTTGTAAAATTAGCCTGAGCTTAACGGATTTTGACTTGCTCCCACTTTGAAAGGTAAGTCAGAAACATTCAGAGAGAGGCTGTTATGTCCAGTAGGTCTGTCAGTGAGCTGTGACATGCCTCTCGAAAAGAGTGAAGAGCTGTGAAATCTGGACTAAACTTTAAATATTTTTAATCCCTCAACTTAAATATTGATTTATTCATTTAACCTTGAGTCAACTGGGCAAGAGCATTGAGAACAGAGACTCATTTATGCTGTTGGGCTAGCAAGTGCCATAAAAAAGAAGAAAAAGAAGACACTTGAGAGCAAGGGAGAAGGGAGAAAACAAAACACAGGAACTAACAACATACAAACAATAACTCTTATGTAGATTCAAACTTCAACAAAAGACAGTGTAGGTTCAGGTAAAATATTTACAATTGCATTAAAAGCAGAGACAGAAATTAAAGTATCCAGTTTTAGTTTTATTTGTTCTAAATTCTAGTCAAGGACAGTTGTTCAAAGCAAGACTTCGTTTGGGGGATTTGTTGTGTGATAACTTGTGAAGACTGTGTTTTGTACATTGCTACAGTTACATGATGCAGCAGTTGGCTTAAATACAGATGTGAGTTTTCTAGGAGTTTATTGTTTGCATCGCTTGTTGAAATGGATGGTTATTAATTGCTTTGTGCCTTAAGTCAGTGTTAAGTGTTTTGTAATCAAGAGTGAATCAATGAAATATGAGTATTTAAGGATGACCAGCTGACCTGAGCATAAACCTGACCGTGAGCACTTCTGAATGGATTGTTTGTGACAATCGAATTGGAGAATGGTAGACTGTATCCAGTTTTTGGAGAGTTCCTTTGCATCTCGCTTTCATAGGGTGATCCCACTGGAACTCACTTCTTCATTCTTCCTCCACTTTCTAGCTGTGCTCTCACAGTGTTCCCACGGAGGGGCAATATTCTTTCCCCCTTTCACAAAGCATTGAAACATTTTAAAATCTGAAGATGGTCTCTTTCTTCAACCTTGTGGAATATATAGTCCCTAATATCTCTGCTCACAAACTTCTTTATTCAGTTGGTGCTGAATAAAACACTGCACTGAAAAAATAATACTAAAGTTACCTCCTGTTTATTCCCTTAGGGCACACACAGTAGTCGTGTTTCCCTGTTACAACTTTCATTTGTGATGTCACCGAGACTGGTGGAGGGAACTTCAGCAGAAGGGCGATGCTGGTTATTCTTTAGCTGGTGGAGGCTCCTCTAGATTGGAAAGATTAGCAGCAGAGCTCACTCTGTAACAAGTGCACTGTGTAAAGTGCCCAAAGTTTAATAATATGGCCAGTTGATCCCTGTCTCTCTGACAACCGTGGTCAAAAACCTAGTGGTATTTCCTTTTCCTCCTCAGCGTGTTTAACCTGCTTTTCAGTTGGTTAGATGTTCAGACAGCAGGACTGAACTTCTCTGGCAGACATACTGTCATCACTCACTGTCGCCATGACGACCTGATTTAATCACCTGTGTGGAGTTTGCAGTCATCTGCACGACACTATTACTCCTTTATACAATCGCCCCATTATGCCCCTATGACTTTGTCCCAAGGTGGTACAGAGGCACACCTGGCTTTAAAATCTGAGAGTTTTGGCATCTTACAATCACATTAATGTGTATTTGGTTCAGTAAAACTGCACAATTGTAGATTAGCAGAAAAAAACCCTCCAAAAAACATTCATGTTAATGTCAGTAAGCAGCCACCATGAAACATCTCATGGAAAAGCAGCAGTTGCGCTCTGCAAACAATGCGTGATTTAATGCATGACAGAAGACATGACTGTCAGGTCACATTTTTATTTGTAATTATTTTTTATGTTATGTGGCCTTGAGAGCATTTATCTGGCATAAAATAAATTCAGGGCAAAAATCCTGGATGATATCTACAATAGAAATCTGTTTCCAAACATAGTTTCAGCAATTTGCTCCAGTTTGCTTCTTTCCTGAATCGTTCACCCATTTATATCAAGGCCAAACAACTGTTGTAAACACCAGTGCAGGATCAAGCGTAAAACCCTCCCAGACAGCAACTGTTAACATAATCTGTACACCTCAATTAATGTGAACACATCACGCCTCTTTGTTGCGGCTCTAAGTGTTGAGTGAAACTGGCTCTCTGCAGCACTGCCTCGATTACAGCAGGGGAGGGTGGCCACTCTTCTGCTGTTTCTCTCTCTTTCTGCTGTTATCAATTTTACCAGACAATAAGGGAATGGACCGCGGTGCTTTGATGCCATTGTCAGACTTGTGGTTGTCTGAGCCGAGGCTTGATCATCCCTAATTCCAGCTGCAGTTTCAGGCCAGTAAAACAAGAATTGAGTAAAGCAACTGTTTGTCCATTTAATACAAGAATCAGTTGTGCATCGCTCAGCGCATCAACGTGCACATACAATGCACACCCTTACCTGTACATCTCACAAAGCATATGAAGACAGATGCACATACAGAAATGCTTAAGTGGACGGATACATGTTCTAAAACATACACTATAACTCAGCATTCTGGAGGATATTAACTACATCTTAGCATTTTTGTGGTAGTTCTTGAAATTTAATGAAAACAGTTGGATGTTTTTGGGTTTTTTTTTTGGTATTTACTAATAAGTAATTTCGCATCACAGCATACATCTGATCAGTCAAGACTGGACAACCTTGATTTGACTGATAGTCTTAGAATCAATCAGTGATGGTTTTAATATGAACACATGTTTGTTTTAACTATGCAAACAAATACAGTAATAGCACATTATGGTTACTGGACACATGAGAGAGGGGAGGGAGGACGGGGAGACTGTGAAAGGGAAGGATGACATAACCTGGCTGTGAGCCCAGCTTCCTGAGAGCTCATCGTCTTTCCTGTTGCTATGGTTACTTACAGCAAGTTGCCAAGCGAAGATGGTTCCGTCATCAGCAACGAATCAGAGAAGCTGAATTCCGGCAGAGGCCTGACGGTGCCGAAAGTCACAGCGCAGCAGAAACTAACAAAGGAGGAGACGCGCAAGAGGGATGGTGAGAGTCTCTCGTAGATGCAAATACAAATGATTGCCTCTGCTGCTGCTCTGCAGACATGCTCAGGTGTGCGGCAAATGCAAAAGGAAAAAAAAAGAAAAAAAATCTTTCCCCATTCAGGTGTGAAAATATTTCCGCAGTCTCAGTTTCTGAATCACACAGGCACCTTAAGAGAAATGCACTGGTGCTGCAGCTTTTTTTTATTGTCAGAAAGGTAAGCACTCAGCAGAAGGCAGAGATGGAGCAAATGAATATGCACGAGGCAGACACTCTGCTGACATGATATGTTTGTACGCATATTGACCAAGGTGCGATTGAAAAAGTGCAAAAAGACCATGTTAAGCCTTGCATCCTGTGCTGCTCTAAGTAAAAGCCATTAACATTTTGAATTATGTTCTATTCCTGTCCTCGCAAGCTAAATGTTCCTCATGTGAGTTCAATTCATCCAATTCCAACACTCTCCTTGTAAATTGGATCAAGCAAGCCAGATTATGATGTTAATGGTTGAATATGAATTATTCATCAGCTCAGTTAAGGCAATGTAGAACTGAATCAGGTTTGTCTGATGTTGGATAAAGAATGAAAGTGCAAAGTCATTTTCTTTCATTTTTCGCACAGATGCACTGCCACAGCCTCCCAAGTCAAAGTTGTCTTTGTGATTTATCAACCACTTCACTGACTGAGACATAGGACTGTTGTTTAATGTAATCCCAAAGGTGTGTGTGTGTGTGTGAGGGAGGAGGGGGTGGGAGCTGGGGGTGGAGGGGGGGTGGAGTCAGAAATGATGTGCAACAGTTTGTTTCCCTTTGAGTGGGAATGTAACAGCTATCGTATTTGTTTTCTGTCTGTGAACTCCTCTGCTCTACAGATCCATATGACACCTCCTCCGGCTCCCTGCAGCTCATTTCCATAAAGCCCATGGCAGCTCAGACCAACTACTCACACCCTCCGTCCTCTGAACACAGCCAGGACTCAGCCATCGTCAATGGAGAGGTGAAGCCTACACACATGCACGGTGAAACAGATTTACAGACCGACATACATAAATGTAGACATAAACAATGGAAGTGGTATTCATAAATGTGCTAAAGCTCATCAGTACCTTTATAATGGTAGCATGATCCTGTGAGAAAACACTAAGTTCTCTGGTACTTAGAACCGAGTCCTCTTCAACATTAATGCAAGACATTAAAAAACTCTTGAAAGAGTTGTTTCTATTCTATGAAACCAGACCGGAACTTTTCAGAAAAGCCATTTAAGTAGAGGTATGATTGATAAGCTATCTTCTCTTAAACCTTTGATGGAAAAGGAAACTCAGAAATTAGCATAAAGTTAGAATAGAATAATCAAGATTGTTCTTTTTGAAGAGAGGCTGCTCTACAGCATCTTTGAAAGTGGCTGGGACAACGCCAGACATCAGAGAGGAAATTAATTAGATCCACAATACATGGCCCGAGGGTTTAATAACATCCAAAAGGAGATGGGGCTGGATGCTTTCCAGGGGGCAGTAAGAAGGCTGTAAATGCTGAACTATTTCAGTCAAAAAAGAGAAGGATACCTGCTCAGTGTTCTGGTTTTACAGTCACCACAGCAGGATCCAAGGCAGAAAAAATGAGATAAGACCTAATCACGGGGATCTAAATTAAAAAAAAAAATTCTAAACTTTGTCACAAAGGAAGGGTAAAAATATATACTAAGAGTGGGACCATTAGGATTTATAATACAATCAAAAGTGTTAAAACCCACTCGTGTACTGGGTTTCTTGGAATGTTTGAAGTGACTTCAAGGTGATCCTTCTTTCATTTTCTCTCGGTGTCTCTACACACACATTTAAGAGCTTGAATAGTCTTATTCAGCCAAGGCCCTGTCAGTTTTTTTCTCATAGACCGTCCTTTCCCTTCATCCACATGCATTTTCATAGAAAATCACAATGACAATCAGCTAGAAAAACCTTCTTGTTTCTTTGTTGTTTTTTTGTGATTTCTCTATGTTCTACTGCATCCTTTGGTCTTTACTCTTTGCAGGTCAACTTGGCACTGAAGCAGAAATCAGACATTGAGCATTACAGGAACAAGCTGAGGTTAAAGGCTAAGAAGAAAGGCTATTATGATTTCCCATCTACCAATGGCAGCAGCAGCGGAGGACGAGCCCTGGCACAGAGACAGCGGCGTGGACATGAGAGAGAACCCAGTGAGCATGGCAGACCTCTGGAGCCTGATGATGAGCGAGGTTCCACTTATGTCAAGTCACACAGGAGGTGAGGAAGGTTTGGGAAAGCAAGGGAAACTGTGATTTAGCTGGATGTTAACTAAAAGGGAAGGTCATTTTTCAAGATGGCTTTGGGGATATCTGCTGGTAAAATGCACTTCATATTCATGTGTGAGAATTTTCTGCTTCATCTTCATGTTAAAAAGTCTGTTATTTTTTTCTCACCAATCTAAACACAATTCCACAAAATGAAGAAAAACTATGTTGTTGGAATGTTTTATTCATTTATTCAAGACTGACTATCACGTTTACCACAGCATTTAAACCTCTCACTCATTCCTTGGTTAAATCAATCTTTATAGGACTGATCCTAAATACTTGCTGCACTTTTGCACTGATGTCTTTCCTGTTCTTTGCTGAGAGTGTTTTGGGAACATCAGTGCCCAACTATTTACAGACCTTTTCAGAGATCATTTAATAAGTTCAGTCTCCTTGGATTACTCAATGGCATTTCCTGAAACCACAAGTGACTTTTCTCAGTGGTATGATTTGGGATTGTGAAACCTCCCAATTTTATACTGAAATGGCTCTACATATTCTTGAATCCTTTCCCCCAAATATACTGACTGGTCTCTGGTCTTTGTCTCAAAAATAAATTTCTTCACAGAACAATGCTGCCATTGCTGTGTTTGGCTGTGGGGATGTTACTAACGATGATACTAAGTCTCTGGTTTCCTCCAGACACGCATTTGGGAATTATGGTGAAATATTCCAATGTTTGTTTCATTCAATCATAGATGTTTTCTCACGGTCTGAGAGTTGTCTCTGGGAAAATCCTCTGTCATGTGCTTTTTAGTGTGGAAAAAATTGGCAACTTTACCTTAAAGAGCTGTTAGGACCTTAATAATTGATCAGGTAAGTAGTGACCTACTGTAAAAACATCCAGTATTTATGAAAAAAAACAAGATTTCTGTCACAATGACTGGAAGTGTGTGTGTGTCTCTCTCTTTGTCAGATATATCAGAATTCATAGAATACAATATAATTCACATACAATATATTTTCAAAGAGAACATTTCAGGTTGGTTCATCTTTTTCCCCCTTTTTTGCATTGTGTGCCTCTTTAAAAATTTGTTTTACATCATTGCACTACCCACTTTCAGGGTACAACAAATGCAGCATGATCTACAATTAGGAGGAGTTAAGAGTTGGGAAACAGTACTTTGATTTGTGTCTGTCATGTCAGACTGCCCTAAAAAATGCTGAACTTGTTACTGGATGATATATATCAGACAACTGCAAACAAAACAATAGGCTTATGTTATGGTACTGAGTTACTAATTCCTTCAAACACCAAATTATAGTCTCTTGCTAAAGAAAGGCATATTGTGTTCTATTTGAAATGTGTTTAATGAAGTTATTGATTTCTAATTGTAAATGGGAACAAGTCATTTTTGTGCATGTAGCATTGGTCACAAATAAATACATTCATGAAAGAACTTGGAAATCTCAAGTGTTTTTGGTTCTTTATAGAAGAAGAATGCCTGAATCTCATAGTTCTTTGCTTGACTTTCTTCATATTTTTATATAAAAGGTTAGCACACATCCATCACAAAGTACTGTTTAAGCACAGTTCAGATGTACGTACAACAGCATTCCTCAGCGATGCCCCTTGAGGGCCCTGCAGGTTTTAGATGTTTCCTCGCTCTAACACACCTGATTTAACTCAATGGGTCATTAACAGACTTTTGTGGACCTTGATGGGAAGCTGATGGTGATCCACTTGCTTAAAATTGATGTGTTTCAGCAGAGAAACATCTAAAAAATGCAGAACAGTGGATTGAGGAACACAGCTGTACAGCACCATGTCACCAAGGCCCGCTTAACTAACCTGTATGATTGTACAAATTAGTTGTGGCTAACTTGAGAACAAAAAAAAAAAAGCAAAAAACACCCCCCCACCCCCCCAAAAAAACAAAAAAACCAAAAAAAACTAATTGATACCTGTATCTTTATCTTATGTGTTGTTGTTGTTTGTACCAGCTATATTAGCATCCAGGTATTCAACATCTCATAAGATGATGGTCAAGGTTTTTCATGTTACTGATGCTCCGCAGACTTTTGCCTCCAGTGTTCCTTCCTTCCTATAAAATCCAAAAGATTTCTTGATGTTGGGTTTGATAACATCGTGAACCATTTCACCCCTTGCTGTCAGATACTCTGTATTTCATCTGTTTTCCTTTAAAGCAATCTCAGTTGGCATATATTCTTCTTTTGTCACTGGATTTAATCAGGGCATTTGGTGGGGGAACTGGCTGATATACTTCTGTAATGGTGGGTAGTTTCTGCTCACTCAGTCTGTTGATGATTCCAAACTTACTAAATTTGATAACAATGGAAACTATTCTGCTGTTAGGTACTTTCAAAACTGGTGAAATGTATTGGTCCCTTACTACTCTGTCATATGTCAATAGCTTGTTTTGCAAGCCTCTGAACACTTCCCTTGATGTTATGGATTGTCTTTCTTGACTTACACAACCAAATGTGACACTATACAACTGGAGCTGTGTCTTCCTTTTTGGTTCAGTGATCTCCATTCGGCACAGGTCGACTTCAGTAAAAGTCTACAGTCATTACAAGGTCTACAGCCAGAATTGGGATGTGATATTTAAGGACGTTGTAAGTTCTGAACTCTTACTTAAGCAGATTATTTCACTCTTTGAGTACAACTTATTTTTTAACACAGCTTTCCAAAAACATTCATTTTCTTCACTGTGCACATGGCAGAGCTCTGTACCTGTGGTGTTCTAGATGGAAAGCAGGCTATATTATTTCTTCTCAGTTTTTAAATCATATATAGAACATTAGGACCATAAGATTTATTGTACAAGACCTTTCCTCGGTCCGTTTTTTGCAGGTTCACTTAAACTGAAAGATTTATTAAAAAGCCTTGAATTAATAACTAGTGTGCTCCAGGTCTGATTTCTACTGAATCTGCATCTTTACTCTAATTGGCAGGCAGTCCCAGGTCGGACAGACAGCCTATCGCAGCAGACAAAGTCTGAGCAGCCCAAGCCCTGGAGGAACAGAGATGGACCTCCTCGTGATGAGAGAGAGACCCAGGAGAGGCATCCGCAACAGCGGCTATGATGTAAGTCACATGTCATCACCCACCAGTCTTGTCTGTGTATGTAGATTACCCAAGTATCAGTTAAAAGATATCTTTATAATTTTTCAAGTTTATTTTGAAGCAATAATAGACAAACACAGAGAATGATGGTGTAATTACTGATGGATGTAATTATTCCTGTTGTACTTGCTGGAATTAGGAGATCTGTCAACAAGAAAATAAAAATATGCAGCAGTAATTTTGTGTGAAAGTTTATGAAGTACATTGAAACAGTTAATGAGGCATAACCTTACTCAGACAAAAAATAATTTTTATTCTTATTTATTATTTTTCAAGGTTGCACTTTTTGCATCTTTCTGCTTGTCTTTCCTTGGTGCTCACTATTGTCCTTTTGCAGAGAGGCATTAAAGGGGGGAATTTTATTATCTAACTTTAGAAGATACTAAAATGATGAGAAAAAAATAAACCTTTGAATTTGCTTCAGATGTGTTTTTACACGGTCAGATGTCTCCTATCATTTATTTTGTATTTGGATTAATATTTTATACTCATGAAGTAGTGGGTGTTCATGCCGTAAATGATAGTGTTAAAATGACTACAAGGAGGGATACAGCTTTTTAAATTGATGATATTTTTTTAAAACTGCCATCTACTTTAACAATGTAGTCAAATGAACATTTAGAAAATTACTGATACTTAGCTCATTTTAATATATGTACAGAGGGCAGATGTGTGAGTAGATTTTACCTCGGAGTCACATGTGTCTTTTAGTGATGTGGTAAGATTGTGATGTTCAAATGTAATCATTTGCTTGTTAAAAAAATCTTATTTTATAATTAGAAGTCCAGCAGCCACCATTTTCAATCTGTTATGAACCTGAAATGCCTGTAAAATTTAATTATCACAATCAATAAGCACTAAATCCCCTCACTGTCGAAGAGAGGTTGCAGAAACAGAGATGGAGATTGTATGTTTTCTGCTCAGGTGTGGTTTCAAGTGTACCACAGCAAAGTGAAGCAGAGAAGTGGGTCATTTATAATTAAGAGTTATGGCGTCTCGTTGTATTGATATATAATGTATCTTAGGATGGCTGGTTTGTGTCTTCACCCTGTTATTTTGCTATTATTGTTCTATTTATGGGTTTTTTTGGTCATGAAATCATAAATATCTAAGCCCCAAAGAGTGATCAAGTAGACAATTATTAAACAGCACTTTTGTTCTGAACTGCCTGAAAAAAAAAAAAATCCTGAACTTTCTCTGACCCACCAACCATTTGACTTGTTGCCGCAAGAAAAGCACAGATAAAACCGGCTCTGGTGCTGTGGATTCTGGCCTGCTGGTATGAGGTCATGACTAAAATGAAGCATTTATGTGGAATGCTATTGTGCTTATCCTCTAATGACAAGGCTAATCTCTTCCCTCAGAACCTCTTGGCTTCCCGGTTTAGATGACCAGATGTTCAGAAATTTAGAAAAGAAAATAAAAGAAACGAAATGCTCCTGCAGTCAAATGATAGTATCACAGAAAAACTCTTGACAAACCCTTGTTTTTGTTGACCTTGTATTGCCATGACTACGATGGTTGGCTGTGTGGTGCTTTTTCAGAACTCCTGGCTTGGTTGGTTAGAAAGGGGGCTGCCGTGACTGCAGATACAGGAATGCTGTTGTAGGGGGACTGATTTATGAGATGTGCTCTGTTGGGTCTCCTGTGGCTGTTCTCTATTCGCACAGGATGTAGGGCAGATTCCTCTGATATAAATGTGTCCCTGAATTTAAAATTGAATCGAGGGACACCGGCTGAAGGAGATGGTCTGAAGCGATTGAAGGGGCGTGGGGAGTGGAAACAAAGTCTGAGAAAAAAAGGAGAATATGATAACAAGGGAGAGTCGGTGTAGATCAAAATCTAAACATAACGTTGTCTGAGTTTACAAGAGAAAGTGTTTTGGACTCTGTCTTTAGCATGGTGTTTTCATGTTATAGACTGAGCCGGAGCTGATTGAGGAAACAAATGTTGATCATCTAATGGCGCCGCTAGGATACATGTACGGCCGGGGATTGAAAGGCCATTCGGAGACGTCCACTCTGAGCTCACAGCCGTCTATTGATGAAGTTCGACATCAGATGCACCTGCTGCTGGAGGAGGCATTCAGTCTTGCTTCTGGGGGGCAGACTACATCCGGAAGGCACACCCACCACCATCAACCCCATCCTGAGCACTACAGCTCAGCCTCACCTCCGCTCCCTTACACAGATGTGGTGACCAGTGCTCCAGGCACAATGCGCTGTGGACGGGGAGCCCTGCAGTGGGTGCCGTCTTATGGTGCTGACATGTATCAGTGCACCATGCCTAAACCAGTAAGTTATGTAAGATTTTTTTACTTTCTCTGGTGACCTTGAGTAGAGAACATTCACTCTGATTGTCTTTCATGATCATTTTAAGGCCTTTCGCTTCACCCAGCTTCCTGAGATGGCTCTAAGCTCTCCCCCGCCTTTACCACCTCGCACTGGGCCTCCTCCCAGGACGTCCTTAAGACGGTAAAGCTGAGGACACACACAGGCACACAGGGCAAACAAGTTAATTTATATAATACAGTTCATATCCTTAAGCAATTCAAATGTCAAAAGTGAAATAAAATATGCTCACAAGTTATGTTTTTTAGTTGCTGAATTAAGTGACCCAAGAGCAAAGAAAAGCAAAGGAGATCCCAAGGCCACTGCATTCAATGGAACCATCTACACATCCTCAGTTCCTCTCCATGCTCCTTTCCACAGTTTCCGCTTGACCACCTCTAGATTCCTGCAAGGAGTCTGACTTGACAGTTTAGGGGTGGAAACCAATAAAATGTATTAACCCACTCATGGTTGATCATTTTAAGTGCAGTCACACACACACACACACACACACACACACACACACACACACACACACACACACTCAATAATTGCACTTAGAGTTTGAATGGCAGATATGATCAGCATGTTTTTGAAGAACAAATGGCAGCAGATCACGACCTGGTCAGTGCACTCATTGGTCTTCCCTGGAAGGATCTCTTGCCAAGATGTAGAGGTTTTTGTGGCATGTGGTGGCCCATTCTGTTGTGGAAAGTAGTAGTTCATGCATGTCTTGCTGCTTCTTGCTCTTGGGCTGCTTGATTCTGCAACTACAAGTGATGAAGTTGTCTTTGAGAATTGTACTAAGTACTTTTGATCATGTTTTATTTCACTCCTAACACCTGAAATAAATATTGGATGATACTAATATCACAGATTGATAAATAAAACATTAAAGAAGATTGCTATCTTAAGGGAAAAGGCTTTTAAATATGTTTTTTATTGCACCAAATAATATATAAGCTATCTTAGGACTTTTTCATAAAGGTATTAGATAATAATACAGTATAAGTGAGACCTGATAAAAACCCCCTTGAGCAAGCGCTTGGCAAGAGTTAGGATGTAAAATTCTGACAGAATCAGTGTAAGAATTGGTGACCAACTGGGTCCACTTGAACTGGCTGAAGGGAGAGCAGAGAAGCAAAAGATGAGCATTCAAAACAACAAACAACAAACAGACACTAATACAGACAGACACACACACTTTGCCAGCAGCATTCTGAAACCTTTAAGATATTCTTCATTTAATCACATTCAAATTCATATTCAGGCACTATGAGGTGGTGTGCTGAGGCCAGGGTGATGTTAGGATGTTGTATGAATTTTAATATAAACTAGTGTATGGAGAAAGGGACAGAACGTTAATGAGGTAGTGACTTTCTCAGATGGAGTGTTTGTGCCATCTAGTGGTTAAATCTCACAGCAACTTTTTGTTAACGCCTCTGCAATTTCCTTTCAACTTAGTTCCACTTCTGACTTGGGGCCTAAGGGAAGGAGTTCAGAGACATCTGTCAGTGAAGCACGGAGTCAACATGAGAACAACCCATATGGGCCGACCACTAGAGCAGCACTTCCAGCTATCACTGCAGAACAGCCTGTGTCCAACTACTCAGGTAAACACATAAGGAAATGGCTGAGCAATGTGGTTACAAACTTTGACTCTGTGACATACTAATAAATGAATTTCACCATCTGCGTGTTCACCAGGAAACCCAATAACGGCCGTCTATGCCATCCCAGCCACGAGGCCTGACTACTCAGAGTATTTTGTCAACGCATCCCCCACCTCCTACCACAGTCCCTCTTGGATGTCCTATCCACCAGAACCTGAGGATGTAACACCACAGTGGACAGACTCTGTAAGGAAGCCCATTTTTCCTGCCTATGAACTACCCAGGCCAACTGGAAAAATATAGCAGGAGATATTCAGATTAAACTTTACAGTTCATCTCAAGCAGATGTCCCAGTATTCCAAACAGCCCTTTGGTCTACTGATTAGACCTTTAAAGTCAGCTCATGTGAAATTTGTGCCACAATTCCTGTTTCATCTGGGTTGGGTTGTAGAGAGGCTATGAATAGAATAGCAGATCCTTGTTTTTCTTGCTGTTTATGTAGTGCTTGTGGTCTTAGTAGTAGGTGTTGTTGAAATGCTTCACCAAACCTTGATATTTGTTGTCTGGATTTTTTCCCATAACATCTGTTTAACCCAGAGACGGTGCTACAGTTCAACAATCCAGCATTAAAGGCATTAGACACTCAATGTCTCTAATGAGCTATTACAGCAAAATATATCAGCCAGATGAACGTGAGATTTCCTAGGTCATTGTCTTTTCCACGCCCTCTGATTGATTGCTCTCACACTTTACTCTTGCCGTTGTGAGGCATAATGATCTGTTTACGAGGGGTCTCATTTAATCTGTTGATCTGTTGATATGTTTTGACCTTCCTTGCTCTGGGCTTTCTCTGACTGTGTGTTATGTCTTTTTTCCCCATCCTCTCTGTGTGTCTGTGCCAGTCAGATGCCCTCACACAATATCTTTTTTATCAGAACCAGTGTCATTTGAAAATCATTTGCTGAATTTAAATTTACATCTGTAACAAAACACTTGGGTAGTTAAAAACACTTATTTTTGTTCACTGGACAAAAACCTGCAAATTCATTAGCTTTTTGATTTTTGTCTGTTTAAATTCATCAGATTTGATTAAGATATACTTGTTTTCATCCTAACCTATCATCATTGGTTCAGGAAAAAAATGTTCACTGAACACATTAAAAATAACACTATGGTGTAGCCTTTAAGCAGTATCTGTTATTCGTGGGCAGTTATAATAAAGATGCTGTATTTCTGGTGTCTCGTCTGCCCTGTTTTTCAGGTACCCTTGCCTGGGTATGTTGAGGCATTTCCTAATCCTCGTTACCCACAGGGGGGCTCCACCAGACTGCCTCTGCAGTATAACCAGACATTGGAGCAGCCGCCCACTGCCCCCAGAACAGCCTCTGAGCAAAGCCTACCCCAGGTGCTGAAGGACATAGACAACATGCCGCTGAGCAGCCTCTCCACCTCGGCCCTCGTGCAGGCTATCAGGCAGGAGGTGGCCAAGCTGGCGAAGAAGCAGAGCGACGTGTCTGAGTTCTAGTTTCAGATCCGCTCCTGCGTGTGGGGGAGACGGTTAACTCGTCTTCAGCAAAGGCACACGGAGGTGGCCCTCCTTCAGACTGATTTTTGATATTTGTACTGGCAGCAAGGCCGCCGGTCTTCTTTACATGCTGATTAGCCTCTTCTTAACTTCCTTTCACACACGACTGGTGTATTTTAGCTCTTGAATTAATGGATCTGAAAAGGTTATTTTACTTTTCCGAGAGCAGATTTCATTCTTTGTTAATGATGTTATAAGTAATTACACACATCTTTGTAGATATGCTATATGTCAAAAGCATTTCCCCCCCCAGTATTAGACAATTTTTTGCATCAAATGACAACAGAGAAATGGTAACATTAGTGACTGTAACTGAAAGGACCAAATTGTGTCAGATGGGTAAGTATAAATCATGGTATATGAGCATGTACAATTTAAGGACATCATGTATCTAATCTCCTTTTATAGAGCAGCAGGTTCATCAAGATGGGCTACATCAATGTCGATACCATATCAAAATAACATTTCAGTTTTTTTTTAAATTCTTCTTTATAAAGTTAGTTTACATCTAAAATATTAACATGATTCTAACACTAACAATGTTTTTTTTTTTTGTTGTTGTTGTTTTGAGCTCTTTAACTGTAGTCTCCGGTTATTAACAAATAGACTAAACACCCCAACCCAATTCCAATCATTATAAATGAGGTAAGTTACAGATGAAAGTTGCTGATTATGCATCTGAAATCATTAGTTTATTATCATTGCAATATTGAGGTGCACATAAAGTATGCAAACTTGGTTGGCAGTGAAAGATCTTTTCCTGAAACAGAAATGGGCGGTAATGGATGGTAAATAGTTCAATTTAGCAATATGTTTTCCTTTTATTGAAAAAAGGGTAGATACTTAAAAAAAGAGTGAAATATTGGCCTAATAAAAGGTTCGTTGATGGTGTTTTCAGGGCACAAGCTCCCCTGTCTGTATGTAAACACCTACCTGAGTGTGCTGCACTTTTCCCAGTACTTTTTCCAAGACAATGGTTGGTATGAGTGTTTCACTGTCGATTGTCAGCGTGCCCTGAAATGTCTGACTTGTTTCGTGCAAAATGCATACACTACGAGTGGTAGACTTATCTTAAAAGGCTATTTTTGTAACTTTGAATATGCTTAAAAGTGCACTTTAAAAGAGCCAAGCAGTTGTGAAATAAACACAAATTGCACATGAATTAGACTTATATATATATATATATATATATATATATATATATATATATATATATATATATA
>JAOWBL010055981.1:0-23104 GCA_028564865.1 Zenarchopterus dispar | reverse complement strand
ATTTTCAGTTACGTGCAGCACTTTGTTTCAGCTGTGGTTGTTTTTAAAGTGCTTTATAAATAAAGTTGACATGGTATAGTATGGTATGGTATGGTATGGTATGGTATGGTATGGTATTAGCTGGGGATTGAACAGCCCACATTCCAGCAGGAAGTAGCCTGGAACAATCATCCCAATTCTTTGCCTCTTTGATACAAAGAATTAGTTGGGTTTCTTTGGGTTCAACTTTGATTTCTAGGAGTCAGTACCAACGTACACAGAAGAATCTGCCTCCAGATACCTTTGGATGGGCAACCAGGCAGAAAAACAAAGCATCTCATGTAGACAGAACAACAATCAGACAAGTACCAACAAATCAGCTATTCTTTTATGCTCCTTTATGTGTCATTGCATAAAGCCCACTCTCACTGCTACAGATTATTTTCTGGTGGACTGTGAATATGGGAGGAGCAGGCAGATTTTCGTGAGAGAATATTTTCAAGTGAATGACTACAACACGCCTGGCTAAATTAGAAGTGGACCACGCTTCCAATTAAGCCATGGCTTCCCTGGATCCTTGTCATATCCAGTGTAACAAAACATGGCTGCGTTATTGATAAAGTTGCATGTTACATGTGTGAAATGAAGTCCACAGTGACATTTTCTGTTAGGAAAGTGACTCTGTTAGGAAAGTGACTCTTACCAATACTGGAGTACTAAAGCTTGAGCCGAGGATCGGATTCATCGCCATCCTTTTAATTCTCAAATATATATATATGTAAAGTAATTTGTGAAGTAATTGGGTAGCTGCATTATATGGCTAAATACGCTAACCCCTTTATGTCTGATGGCGATCTTTAACCAATAGTGGCAAATGTTGAACAAGCTTGATAAACAAGCTTTGAAGTAGTGTAAAGTTTTCCTGAAAAAGTAAAGATTTTTCATTTTTAATGTGAAATGAAAATGTGTTCCTTTTAATCTTTAATGAATATTAAAGAACCCCTTTTTAGTATTTTCAGTGTCTTCTGTGACCAACCCATTTTATTCACAGTAATTTAAATTAATCTTGAAATTGATGTGGTTAGCAAATTAAAAAATAATGGGGTAAAGAAAGACAAAATGTTTTATGAATTTAGAAGTAACTTATAATCTCCAACTTAACTGTGATAGGTGAAGGTGCCGATATTGGTTAAAAAAGAGGCATTACACATAGATTTAGTATTTCCAAATAAAGGATGGGTTGTGACTCATTACATTGTGTCAGTCACTGTCAAAGATCTGTCAGTGCAACTCCCGGCTGTAACATAATTCTCATTTCACAATATGATTCTCAGCCTAAAGCAAAAATAAGAAATATATGCTATTACCCAAAATTTGATTCAAGCAAATATTTCAGTCATTTAGAAGTATTAGATGAGAAATAACTTTTAGAGATGATAAACAGATATTATGTGCCCCTAGAGTCTGATATAATGTGTCAGCATATGAGTTCATATTGACTGAGACTGCTTGTGATTTTAATCACTTGCAAGAAAATTATCAAACACTATAGAAGTTTTTCAGCTTGCTCACTTAGATGCAACATAAAAATTACAATAGAGCAAATAACACTTATATTGATGTACCTGTAGATCTTAAGGAAACAAATGAAAAAAAAAAAAGTGAACAAGCAAAGAAATAAATAATTAAACCGTACCCAGCACATGACCAATGTGTTTTGGAATTTTAAAGAGTTGTGCACTTGCATGCCACTCCCAAGAAAACCACAAAATTTGCTTATGTTTGTTGAAATGAAAGAAGCTGTTGGTGCAGGTTTAAGAGTGAAAGCAAGTCTGTGCCAAAACCTCACTTACTCATCCAGAAAAAATATACTTTACTCAGCCTCACTCTGCTTCATCTGCCGTCATCACTCCGTCCCTCTCATCTCCCCGCTGCAGATATGGACAGACGTTTGCTTGTGACATTAAAGTGCATAAAGTTGAACCTAAGTAAAATTTTAGGGGTTCATGTGGTAATTTTGAACAAAAGCTTTGAAGTAAGATGCAAGATAAAACACTGGGACCCCATTTTGGGGGTTAACTTATCAAAGGTTGAAATATGAGTTCAGTACCATTCTAGAATACCAGCCCACTCCCCTTCACTATCTACTTTAATGAATTCAGTCTATAATGATCGTGATGGAAAATTATCAGTCACTTTGTGAGTTTATTATGAGTCCACTCAGTTCATTCCAGTCGTGTGATTGTGCAGTTTGGGTTTATTTCTCCTACACAGCTGGAAAGATGTTCTTTTGAGAACTGCGTCTTATTTTGTCTAAAGACACCCAACTCTGCTCAGGAAAACTGTTGTACTGATGACTCTCTGGGTCACTTCTGCATCGAAACTTGAGATGTACATTCTCACCCTTTTGTATGTGAAAGATAATTAAATAATTCACTAATTCAAGCCATATTGCCTGGTCTTTAATTTAGAGTGTTATTATTTCTATTTTGTCTTATTCAGGTATTGCAGTTCCTAGTGCTTAAAATGTGTTTATACAGAAGTATTAGATGCTTTTTTCCAGAACAATGATGCTGAGGGTACTGCATGTAACAGCACTATTTCTAAACTTCTAAAAGTATCCTAATGCATTATGCTCTTTAGAAAAAAACATAACTTAATATGTCTGCTCTGATGTTAATGTGCTTGTCAAATGAGGACAGCTGTTCATTTTTACAAAGTCTTATTCAATAAGTTCATTTCAAAGTACTTTATAAATCTCTGAGGGAAAAATGATTAATTAGGAGTCCAAAGTAATTCATGATTAGCTATTAATTCATTGTTGTCACCATCAAAACTTAATCATGCTTCGTAATCTGTCAACAGTTTGAAGTGTTGTTGAGGATATAACCTGCATTTTTCCTGTCATGTCCTGTGTCTAACCAGTTTGTCTGATTTAAAATGAAAGAACCTTAAACCACAAAAGTTGTCCTGAGTTGCATTTTCTACAGAATCCCTTTTCATTTAAGATTTAAAAGGAAAGAAATTTGGATTTTTTTTTTTAAAATGGGCAGATTTTGACAACTTTTTCAGCAACAAGATTATCGTTGAGCCCTCAAAGGCACATTTGTTAAAAAAGAGAGAAACCTCATTTTTAAAAACATTTGAGTTCTCAGTATAAATGGAAACTTTTCTTTATTCATATGCTGAATAATACTCGTAAGGTAATACACTTTTAGATCGGCTTGAAAGAGATACTGTTGTTAGCAGTATCACTGCGTGAGAAACTAAATGAGCTCACATTGGCCTGGGGCTTAATCAAAAGTGAGTGCACGCCTGCTCATTTCCCAGCCAAGAATCTTTTCACCCTGTTTTTATTACAACTACTGTTCACGGAAATAATAGACTACTGCATTTATGAAATTCTATAACATACCACAGTAAAACATGATATCGTGTCAACACACTAGCAGATAAAGTTTTGCTTTTTCCTCAGAGCATTAAAAGTTTTAGTAGATTCAAGATTTAAACACAATTTGTTAGAGCTCACTGGTTTTGAAAATCATATCGCACTTAATTTGTGTGTGAACATTATTCATCAGCGTGTGGGGAGTAGTGTGGTAAGAATATATTGCATATTGAAGGATGGAATCTCTGAATTCTGAATTTCTGAAGCCCCAGCTCAGAAGCCGTATAATACACCAAGCACAAATCAAACAAACATCTGTTTAACATCAGCTAGACATTAGACTCACGAAGAAAAACACAGACAAAATGTTAAAAATGTCCAATGAGAAATGGGTGGAGATGTGTTTGATGACTGTATGTTTTATAAATGAATAAATTAATTCCTTTAATGAAAATTATTGTGGGAAGAAAAAAAATATGTCCTTAACTTTGGTTTAAAGAGTTCTACAGTTGGGGTATCTTGTTTGATTCAAGACTGAAAATAATAACTTTGAATTAATGAAGACTTGACAAATGGTTAGACTTCAATGAATTTAATTATCATTGCATCCAAAGGGCCCAACGTATATCTGTGAGGGTTGATAAAGAGTAACCATGAGTGTTACTAGTACAGCAGCTTTCCCAGAACAGAGCGAGTTGCTTTTAGACAAAATAACATTGTAGTTCTAATTAAAACCCTGTAACCGCGTCGGACGGCTGAACCCAAACGTTCATAGACGCTGTGTTGTAACAGGAGCTGAGTATACTTATAAGAACTCATGAAGGAAAAGAATATCAGAATAACTGAAATAACACTTTGTTTTTATGATGCTAGAATGATGACTAAGAAACACTTTCCACTGAAAACAAAAAGAAGATCTTCTTCTGGGATCACATTGAGATTCCTCACATGGTAATTGGTTTTTATTGTCCTGGTGTTGAGGTAATTACTTATTTATAACCTTCTTTCCTTGTTAACTAAAATAAGCATTACAGCCTTCTGTTTGTTGAGTTGAAGAACGTTTTGATCCATCAGTTCTTCAATATGTCATTTTTTTTCTTTTTTAAAAAGTTATTAATTTGATTGAAAACCACCTTCTTAGTAACCCTTTATATGTAGGGAAGGTTTGAGATGGGCCTAGTTACTTAATTTTTAAAGCATCCAGGTTGCTCTTTTTTTTAGCAGGGGTCATGGCACTTATAGAAACGGAAGCAAATATAGATATGAAGTCATTAACAAAAAAGGAAAAACATGAAAATTTGAATCACAGAATTTATTTTGCTCTTATGTTTTGGAAACAACAGTATAACAACCACTCATCTGCAAAGTGGTCAGTTTGCACTTTTTGAAATAAAACGTTAAATGCATGACAACAAGCACAGTATATTAAAATCATGTGTGACTGGCATCTCATTAAAAAAACATTGCTCAGTAGACTAAAAGCTTTTTTTTCCATGTGGCGCACTGCATCTGTAAATTTGTAATTGTACAGCATTTATCATACCAAAACTTCGTTATTCCTGTTCTTTCATTTGTACCACGACTTGTACTATGTATGTTGAAAAGGAACAGAATGTGCCAGATGTATGTGACTAAGACTCGACTTTTTAAGAGCTGTGTGTGTGACTAAAATTAGTATAATAGTTGATTCAGAATGTAATTTCAGCTATTTTACCTTCTAATTACAGAACCCATGCATTTGACCTCCATGTATGTAATGTAGGGCAAACATTACTAAGACATGGTAACCTGAGCTACAGGCCTGGAGGGTACACACCTGAGACAAGCTCTACTTTAAAGCCCGCCCATGCAGCACAGAATGTTTTTTTCCTAAAAAGAAATATATATTTGCATAGCATAGTAAATAGGAAACACATACAAAGCACAACAGCGATAGGTCTAGTCTTAGAATCTGTATGCAAAATTATAACCTTTGATGTTTGGTAGTACTAAAAAACTATCGCATGGACAAATAGCACTTTGTTTACAACACAGACAGGTGATTGGATGTCTGCAGGTAGAGTGGGCTTGTTCTCTCTGAGCACTTACATGAGCTGTCTTTAGCTCTCTGGGAACATTCTCACAGTGGATACCAAACATTGTGAACCATGACGAGGATCATTCTCCTGCTTCTGCTGGTAACCATGGTATTTTTTATTTCAATTGTTTATATCCTGTTGAAACAGTCAAGCTTTTTAACAAACATGAAACTTACTTTGAATGGTGAAAAAAAGAGAAATGTATGGCGCATTTACTGCGTAGGTCTAAAAGGTCTAAAAGGAAGTACCAATGCAAAACATTATATGCTTTATATAAAGTGTAGCTATTGGAATGAGGGTTTTAAATGGTCATCGGACTGTGTTTATATACTGCTTTTCATTTGTTTGTTGACCACTCGAAGTGCTTTTATACATCAAGCCACATTCGCGCACACATTCATACAACACTTTCTGTTTTAGTCCACGCATTGCTATTATCTGTACAATATACTCAGCTGAACACTGAGTGTTTAGGACCTATACGGTGGTCACATTAATGTGGACTGCAGAGGGCAGGGGTCAAACTGCTGATTTTCTGCTGAGTGGATGACTCTTTTACCGCCATAAACCACAGCAACCGTCTTTATAATACACCTCTTCAGGCTTACAGAGACAAACTTTTGCTATGGTTATTGCATTAGGCTTTGCAATAGTGCATGTGCCTTCCCGTCTTCTCAAGGCTGTCTGGTGTCTTTCATACCCTTTGTAGCGCCAGCCCTATCCACAATATTACAATCTGTGTGAAGTAGGACTTATGCAGTTGTTACACTTCACTCTAAAGTAAAGAGAGATTTTATAACCTAAATTGACTTTGTAATTTTCAATTACAAATGTGCACCTGTACTCCTGTAAGGCTCTGTCATGTCTTTATTGTTAAGCATAATTTCAAACCTTTGACTTGTTGTTAACAGACTCAAGTAAATTCATCTTTTCACACAAACATGTTGCATTTGATATCTGCTATTTAGGATAACAATGATGATTCCTTTGTCTTTTGCTTATTTATTTTATTCTCTCCTTCACACTGACCAAACAGGCGCACCGTAAAAACATTGCAGCGCGTACTTTCATGTCTAATTCTTCTTGAATCAGCATCGGGTGGCATATACCATATTAGGTCATGCCAGCTGTCCCTTACCCGCTCGGCCATGCTGGACCGTGACTACCCTCAGAGCTGTAACATCTTAAAAACGTTTGGGCTCTATATAATGATAATTTTAAAAAAACAAAACAGACATAATGATGCTGCCTGTACCAGACAATGTGACAGTAGCTAATGAATGATTATGTCCCCCTATTGATTATCCTGATTTTTGATACATGTGCCCATGTTTTGCTTCGGTGTAATCTATAGAGTTTTCGGACGAAATATGAAACTGACAATGAGATTAAATTAAGTTGCCTCTCAATGCATTCTTGCATTCAGTAAAACAGTAACGCACACTGGTCTTCCACTGGTGAGAGTACACCAGGTTGTTATATTGAGCAATTAGCCCCTGGAGTCCACCATAACCATCGAGGGTTATGGTGGACTCCGGGGGCTGGGAAGGGAGGGGGTCTGTGGCAACTGATCGCCAGTCCATCACAGGTTGTTACAAATGTTACAAAGGTTAATGACAAAGAGACAGGAGTCCCCACAGATGTATTGAAATGCACAAAAAAAGAAAAGAAAAACTACGGTTCAATGTGTAAATGTAGGATATCATTGCATGGATGCTTGGGCATGTGAAAATGTTGCATAAAGACGGAAAGCAGGCTACCAACAACTTTCTATGTTAAATAAGGAAGGATGGCCGCAGATGACTTTTGTAATGTTAACCACTCCCATAGTTTAATTTAAGTGGAATCTCAAATGACCCACCCAGTCTACCGTCATGAGAAAAAGGCAAAAAGCCAAAATGGTGCGCCAGAGGGACAAAGAAAAAAAAAAAAACTTTACAAGACATGTCACTCAAGCTTTCCCCTCTTCCCCTGAGGCAAAACAGTCTCAGCTCGCTAGCCTCCACTTGCAATCGAAAAGACAATGTCAAGACCCTAATTTCCTCAAAACCAATGCTAAAATGCAGGAGTCTAGTCAAACTAAGATTTGAGACTGAAAAAACGGTAAGGAGTGCAACCACCATAAAAAAAAAAAAAAAAAAAAAAAAATTGGCCAACCATTCCCAAGAGCTGTATATGTTCTTAAAAAAAATTTTTTTTTTTTTGGTGGATGTAGAGGGAAATTGATCGTCACTTTGGCTATGGCTCTTAGAGGTCAGACCTGGTCATAATCAGCAGTCTCATCCATGTAAGTCACTGTGATACTTTCAAACTTGACGCTTTACCGGTTACGCTAAAAGTCGGGCTTGGGTAAGCCCAAACAAATCCTCAACTTTGGTGAAAGTGATCTTATGTGTTGCTATAGAAGAAATCACCTTCTAAGTACTTCTCTTGGTACACCGCAATCCTGCAATTTTGCAATCCAGCAACCACAAGCTCTGAGGGTAGGGGTGAATTTTTCAGTTAAATGATGATACCAGCATATTCTAATAAACTATAAGTCATTAAGTGGGCTATTTCCTGAGTTTAACTGTCTTCCTGGTTTTTCATCCTTTCTCTAGTCCTGCATGTAAAGAATACTATATTATGGCAAAGAAATATGCTTATGCCGATTACATTTCTCATTTGAAATTCTTTTAAAATGATCTTTATGTATGTCTAAAAGACAGATATACATATTTGAAAGCAGTGTCAGGTTCACTTTACAATAAATTTGTGATGTGGCTTGGCTGTCGGGGCTGTGCTACAGGGATTCATGTGATTGCGGCAGTAGAGAGACAATGAGCTCCATTCACGCGCTGATCACCACCGCTTTTAAAAGCAATGGCCACTGGAAACGTGGGCTGTAGCCATAGACTGTATAAAACAGGCTGGAATACTATTCAAGTCTTATGCAGATCTTTGAAGAGAGTATTTTGAAAAAAGCACATTTACAAACTCATTGCCTGCCTTGTACAGTTGGATTTCTTTGTGTCGGTGGTTGAATCCTGCTGCAGCTCTCTGAGCATTTGGGCTGTTACTTGCACCATCTGTGGCGGTGCTCAAACATGTCCCAGGCTGAGAAAGTCCATGGTGGAGATATATTTTAAAGCAGATGATGACAGTGTGAAATACAGAGAAAGTAAAAAGCTAGTGTACTTTCATTTTTTCACTGATACAAGACAAGACAAATTTAATTTTACATCCCATTTCATGGACAAGGCAATTCAAAGTGGAAGAAATTGAAAAATAGATTAAAAAGTAAAATAATTTAAAAGCAAAATAAGGACAATTAGACATACGTTTAAAAGAATGAAACAACTGAGATGCAACAAATAAAGGTTTTAGTGCACTGTGGTAGATTACTGAAATGCAGTAGTAAATAAAAATGTTTTTATTTACTATTTAGTTTATTTAGTATATCATAATGTCATATTATGTATGTATGTATGTATTTAGCAACTTTCTGCATATATATTAATGGTTAGTACCATGATTTGGTAAAAACCTTTATCAGTAAGATATACATGTATATGCTTTTTGATCTTGCAGCAGATGTTAGTTTTCTTAAGGTGTGTGGGTCTCTGTGAGAGCTGGTGTGTCCTTCATCAGCCCTCTTTAACATTCTGATTTAACATATTTTATTAAAATTGGAATTCCTCATTCTGACAAAAAGGACAGAAATCACAATGTGAAACATGAAAGGACAAGATGAATAAACTAATTCTTTATTTATGAGGGATTAAAGTATTATGGCAATTGATCGAAGTTTTTTTTAATAGTTCTTTTCTATTGAGATTAAAATGTTTAGGGCTGCAGTGCATCCAGGCCCAATAATTAGTTTGTGGAAGGTTTCATCTGTTTTTTTTTTGTTTGTTTGTTTTTTTAAAGGAACCATGGGGAACCCCAAACTAGGCATGATGGATTTGTTATATTGTGCTACAATATGCACTTCACTTTAGATTCCAGATGTTCCTGTATTGCTGAAGTATTGTGAAACTGCTTCTTAATAGGCTTAGCATCTCCTTCATCAGTGTCATATTCAATGATGTGGGTAACATCACCTTGCATGCATACATCCACACACTCATCAGCTGCTGTCAGTTGTTGGAGCCACTGGCTTAACCACACCTGTAGAACTAGACGAACAGGAGTATTAGGGCTGTGGCAGGTTTGTATGAAAAAACATCTGTGATCAGGGGTGGAAACTGTGGAATTCTGATCAGAAACCTGTCAAAGAACCAAGTATGGAAAATGAGGGTCATTTTGGGTGTGGTGAAGTCGAATCAGTGATATAATCCAGTTGATATGATTCTTTCTCAGGGTTCTGTTATCTTCCCCCTATCGCTGTCTAAGAAAATCATAAAACAACCCTAATATCCAAGCCTTAATCATACTGACCCACATTTCTTCATATTCAAGGTAAAGTTTGTATATGTAATAAGTGCTATAATAACTTTTCACTTCTTGTTAGTCCCGTAAAAGGAATTTCCTCAGGATGTGATAAAACTCTGTCTTAAAACAAGAAATGAAAAAGAAATTAGAATAATTACATCAAACTTAACATTTGCTCCAATCAGTGTAAAGACACTCTAGTTAAATGAATCCAAAGCTCTTGGCCGGTTGTACTTCCGCAGCCAATTAAACCTTAAATATAAAACATTGGGTAAATGAACAATGACTACAACTTGATATTGTAAATAAAAGGCATCTTTAAAAAGTTCCTGGTGATGGCTGGAATAATTTCACTGTTTTCCTCCTACATATAGGTTGCAACAGCAGCCCAGGCTGAGTGGCAAGTGGAAACTGATGTGGCTAATGGTGCCCAAAACAGCAATCGTGAGAAACGGGTAAATCTTTAAGTTTTTACTTTATTTATTTATTTATTTATTTATTTGCATTCTTTTTTAAGGTTTTTCCTTTACATATGAAATTTCAACAATTATGGGCCTTTTCCACATCTCTGCTTCCTCAGGATCTTTTGGTGCGTTCCAAAAGAAGATGGGTTTTGTCTACCATTGAACTAGAAGAGGAAATGGACGTGAAGTACCCATTCAAAATTTCTACGGTGAACAAAGCTAAAAATTTGTTTTCCCCATCCTAAAACCAGTCAGTGTGACATGATATGATTTTGCAAATGTTAACTATGCAAAAGTTAACAGCTCAGGTGTATGTGTCTCTCATAGATGTTTAACGACAAGACCAATGGAATTCAACATGCATTTAGAATAAGTGGAGAAGGCGTGGATAACAACGAGGGACTGTTTTCCATTAATGAAACAACTGGAGATGTTTATGTGCACAGAAAAGTTGACAGAGAAGTGAAGAATATATACCACGTGAGAAAACATGAGATTATTGATCCTTCACTAAATAAGAGCATGTTTGTAACTACTAGAAATTTCTTACATGGATACTTTAATTCACAGATCAAATTTGACGTTTACAACCAAAAGACCAATGAAAAAATGGACAGGGAGTTATCCTTTGATGTCGAAATAAAGGACATAAATGACAACCCACCACAATTCATTAGGCCTCCAAAACAAGCCAACGTGAACGAAAGTGCAGAGGAAGGTGTGTATGCAATATTTTAAATAATTTAAAATAAATAGTGCACATTTTATGCCTGTGTATCAAATGTCAATCTCAGGTGGACAATCAACAGTGCGGATTATGTAGATGTGTAGTTAAGTTGAACTTTAGGTATTACTCATACCTAAAGTTGAATGAGTCAGCACCTGTGGCTGATGTGGGGAATTGGAACTACTTACTAGTCTGTTTTACTGTAGATGTGTTGTGCACTTGAGTTTTTCTTTTCTTTTCTCTATCATTCTTTTTCTCCATCATTCTGGGTTCAAGCTTGGGCTAGGGAAAGTGAAAGTGGAGCTCCTCTACCAACTGGAAACATGTGACCTGAACTCTTGACTGGTTAGGTTTGGGGTAACTTGTCAGGTAAAGTTAAGTGGAATGTTTCCTGTCTGGAGTTTCTGGGGAAGGAACTGTAGAGCCACTTCTATTCCTGCTGAAAGTTTATATGTAGGGTTTTGTTTGACTTCAGTTCACTACGTTAGGTGTGTCAGTCCGTTTATAATGTGTGGTCTAGTGCTGTTTCAGTCGGAATGAGATACTTATAAAATTATAATTCTAGCTGGACTATGTTTTCTTAACATACTACCATACTGCTGTCCTCTCCTCTCAAAGGGCACCTGGATGTGCAGCTGGACGCTACAGACATCGATAAGGAAAGAACGGAGAATTCTACATTTACCATCAGAGTGGTATCACAGGATCCAAAAGAGCCCAAGATTTACATAGATCAAATTGATGACAGAATGGGCCGATTGAAAGTTAAAGGATGCTTTAATTATGATGTGAGTCTTTTTGATGTATTTTCTTAAGCACAGCTATTTCAATTTTGCAAAACCTCTCAAATACTGTTTTTTTTTTTTTTTAATATTTTAGAAAGCAAAACGCTACACAGTTGTTGCTGAAGCAAAAGATAAAGGAAAACCACCCCTTTCCTCGACTACTTCTGTTACTCTCAATGTAATTGACAGAAACAGTCATCCACCAAGGTTCCAGAAACTGCAGAACCAGGCAAGGACTGGGATTAATATTACTATACAGTATAACTTGTTTTATGAAATAATGGATGCTGTGAAATTTGTGACATTCCTATCTTCTGACATTTCTTTCTTATTTTAGCCCCCAGTTGAGATTATGGAAATGACACTTAAGGATAATCTGTTGAGGATTGGTGTAGAAGACAAAGACACTATTAACACTGATGGCTGGCGTGCCAAGTACTACTTCATCAGTGGGAATGATGACCAAATCTTCAATATAGTAACTGACCCAAAAACAAATGAGGGTATTCTGAATGTCGTCGAGGTAACGTATATTCTCACTCTGATGCAAAATATTCAATCAATGCGGACAAAACGTTAAGTTATCATAATCTCATGCTGTGTTGTGTGTGTTTTCTCCAGAAAAAGAATTACGATGTAACGACTCTAGCCAACCTGCAGATTGGAGTAAAGAATGTTGAAGACTTAGCCATTTGTAAAGATGGAAAATTGATTCGCGATAAAAAATTGCTCCCACCTCCAGACTCAATAAATATCACTGTGAAAATAAACGATGACAATGACCCCCCTGTGTTTGAAAAAGTGACAGCTGATGTGTACCAGAAGGAGGAAACAGAGCCAGGACAAGAGCTGTTCACACCAAACGTTCATGATGTTGATTCCACAGAAATGAGGTATGATATTAGACATTATCAGGCATTATTTATGAAGTTGCCTGCAGAAAAAAACTCAAAAGGCCATTGACAGATGTGCATTAAAAACACTATAAATGCTATAATTTTGATGGTTATCAAGATTTGACTCAGTTTTCTTAAATATTCTAGTAAAAAAATAAAGCAATATCTGTCATTTCACATCATGACCTCACAAATATTTTCAAATTAGAATCAAAACCTGACTTTTCAACCTTAGCAGGTTTATGGAGGATGAGACTGCTCTTGTTGCAGCACTGTGCGGAGAATTCAGAAAAAGTTCCGTGTCATCAAATGATCATAATCCAAGAAAAGAAATGCATGTTGTGGCTTTAATATTTTTTTTTCCCATGATATTCTGAAATACCTACTGATTTTCCCAACTGTGACCAGATTTGAGCTGAAAGAAGATCTAGCTGACTGGGTAACTATAGATGAAAAAACTGGAAAAATCACATCAACTAAGAGGATGGACAGAGAGTCACCTTTTGTTGACGATGACAATGTTTACAAAGTAGTCATCATTGCCATAGACAATGGTATGAAAAAAGTTCTACTGTATACTATAATTAAACTCAAACACTAGCTGATATTTGTTTAACAAATAAAATGAATTAACGACATTGGTTTTTGCTGTTGTTTCCAAGGTGAGCCTAAAGCCACAAGTACGAGCACTATCAGGATCCATCTCAAGGACATCAATGACAACTCCCCTAAACTGGTCAGCAACAACATGATTATGTGTGGAAACACTGAGAAGAAGATCACCTTGTCTGCTGAAGACGCTGATGCTGATCCCTTCAGGGGACCCTTTGCTTTCTCACTGGATGGTGATGAAAATGTGAAGCAGAACTGGAACCTAAACCCTTCCTTTGGTAAGTACATTCCTAGTACTCCTAGTTAATAAACTTCAGTTGAAGCGTCGATCCACATGTGACTTTAACCTGCAGGTCAACAAGCTGGCCTCGTCCTCCTGAAGTCACTTCCCTATGGTAACTACTCCATACCGTTGGTGATTCAGGATCAGCAGAACGTTTTCGGACGTGAGACAGTACATGTGGTGCTGTGCGACTGTGAAAACGGGGATGTTTGTCGTGGGAAAAAGCCACTTTCATCCAACATTGGAATTGGTGGCATTGGACTGATTATTGCTGGACTGCTTTTATTTCTGAGTGAGTATGGGAATCAGGAAACACACACACATGAATGTGACAGAAGATGATCAAATAACCTAAGTTATTTATTTTAAATTAGAACCAGAGTCATAATCATAATTTCTCTGAAAAGTGCCTAGAGACAACTTGTATTGTAATAGATGCAATTTAAACAAAATTGAACTGAACTGAATCACCCAGGAAGGAAATTTAGTTTTTTTTTTTGTTTTTTTTTTTGTGCAGTAAGCACCAATCAGTTGCTGAAATAGGAAATGCAACTAATAAAATAAAAAAGCAACATCACAATATGAAGAAAAATAGAAGCATTAAATAAATACTGCTATAAACATACCTAGTTTAAAAGGAGAACTACGACATACAGAAGTGTAGGAGTAATGATTGAAACAAAAATTAAAGTGAAATGTAATGAAAATAAATAAGAGAGTGGAAAGGGTCAGACAAATGTAATAATCTTTCAGGTTATGTTATCTAACCTTCTGGTTATGTTATCTAACCTTCTGAAGGCAGGGAAAAACAGTTAAATGGCCATGGCCAAGTGAGATTTCTTATGGTGTCCCATGCTGCAGTTTTTGTACAATGTGCTTTGGTAAAAGCAGAAGCATCAAAATGTTGAATGTAGTGGCAATAAATATGGAGAAGAACAATGAAACTACACTGAGATGTACTTGTGAAGTTACAGAAGACTGCAAATCTGGTTTTAGACCTAGTTGCCCCCCAAAGAAAGTCACAGGTTATGTTGAAGATTTTAGTTGACAGTCACTTGACCCAATCGGTTAAATGTTTTTTTCAAGCACAGAAAAAAATATGATTTATTTGGTCATTTTGCCCCTTAAACAAATCAGAAGGTTTGTCTTAATCTGGCAAATGTATGTCACTGTGATATAAACTTAAAATTATGTTTCAGCCATATGGCATTCTTCATCAGTAATATATGTAGAACAAAAGCACCAGCATGTTGAATGAGCTAGACTAAATACTCATTGGACCATGATTAGATGCTTCTGGAATGAGGAAAATACAAACTTAAAAAAAAGGATGAGTGGATAAATGATTAAATTACCTTAAAAAAATGACTAATAATTAATCTGTTATGGTTTAAAGGGTTAAAATGTATTGTGACAAGAATTCTATGGACAAACGCTTGCTTTTTTACAGAAAATTCTGATCTTAATCACACATTTACACTCAATAACAAAAATCAAAGGATGTGATTTCAATCAATTTGTTGATTTAAAAGTGGGTTTGTTGAAAACAAAACATGTTCTCTGTGGTATGATGTCTCTGCAGTATTACTCCTCGCCCTCTATTGTAGCTCTGGAGACAACAAAATGAAATACATAGAGAAAGATGAGGGTCACCAAACACTCATCAAGTACAATGAAGAAGGAGGCGGCGTTGCATGCAAGGTAGGTTTGTCGTGATGTGCTTTTTCAAAGAAGCTGAAAAAAAAGGGCATTATACCATAAAGTCCAACACCTATTTTCTCTCATCTTGTTTTTCTTTCAGAGTGAGCCCACTTCCTTGACACCCATTACAACTAAAACTGTGGTAGCTGGCTTCAAGCAGAGCACCGCACAGGTACTTGCATTTTCCAAGTCTCATTTCCCACTCCTCTTTTTGTCCAGGACATTTTTGCATCATGCATTTGATGTGTCAAATACTGTCTTCAAATGCAAAATCACTTATTTAACACATTACCAATGCATAAGAAGGAGAGAATGTGACCAGTTAAACACTAGTTAATTAACACAACGTCAAATTTATTTGTGCTCAGCAAGCGAGTCTGTGTTTGTGGAGAAATTTCTGTTTAATGAGATATGTAAGAGCGTCTTACCAAAGCAACCCAGATGACTGGATGGTCCTGTCACTTGTTTATTCACTGAGTCTCCATCTACTGCATTGTAAACGTTTGAGGCTTAGCCTAGTGTATAACACAGCATTATTAGAGGGGTATGAGAGCAAGTAATTATACAACTACTTTTGTCCCGGCTTACTCAGGCAGCTGTTAAATAAGTGAAATAGCATCCAGTGATTCCCTGGTCAGTGCTGAAATAGAGTCATTGGATGAAGGTGTCTCGAAACATTTTCTGATTTGCTGTTTTAGACTATGTTGATCAAAGTGGCATACTGACGAGAAGGTAGGTTTGCTTTTGGCAGGAGCAGAGAGATAAACAGCCCAGGAGTTTCAAAAAGACTTCTCAACTTTACTCCATCCATAGCACTACTGTAAACATTAGTAAAGGAACACTGGAACATTAAAATATATCCACACCTAATGATAAATTGCCAATAATATGAAGAATATTAATGTCCAGGGCTGTTTCTTGCTGCAAACTACACTAATGCGTGTGACCCTCTGTAGCCACTAGGGGGCCCTCAAACTGCAACGTCTTGTCTCAACGTGAAGTATTAGGGAGAAATAAAATAAAACAAGCCTAAACAAAAAATTATTTTAGCTTACCACCACCTGGCTTTGAACATTTGTCTACTTCTTCTTCTTTTCTTGATGAGATTAATGTATTACCATAGATCATCTTAAAGGTTTTTGCAAGCTTCACCCCATTAGAGTTTTACCAAATAGGGACCCCAAAAAGATGTATGTTTAGGGTCCCTAAAAGTTTAAAAAATGGTCATACCAGATATAAGACCAGATATAAGAAACACACGATCTGCATAAAAATTGAAGAAATCAGCTGAGTGGCCTGTCACCATTACTGTGGACTCATCAGTAACCGAGAAATGATTTGTTTTTCTGTTTTTTTTTTTTAAATCAAGTACTCACACCTTTTATGGTTAAAATAGCTCCTACTGCCCATCTTCCTTGAAGCTACCATGTTTACCAATATAGATAAAAGTGAGCACTGCACTTCATCTTGGCAGTTAGGGCATTTAATTGTTGGTCTTCCGCACCAATTACAACCAGAACCAGTCTGTCAGCACAGAAAGCAAAGTCAGTCACATTAGTAGCCTGTTTCTGTTTTGCAGGTAAAACCTGAGTACGAAAGCTTGGATTTTATACCTCCACACTGACATACTGTACCTCTTAAGCATTGGCAGACTGACAGAAGTAACTGCCTTTCTGGAGCACTATGGATGCTCAATGTAGAGCAGGGGATGTGTAAACTTATATTCAACAGATATAAAAGGATTACCACCAATCATATTTTGGCTCACTTTAGCGGGTCAGATAGGCCAAGTTAGTACTAAATTAATAGGTTCCACCCTCCATATGAAACATGTGCAAGACAGCATATCATTCTTCCTGGACTAAAGCCAAGACTCTCACAGACTTTTACAGAGAAACATTGCATAAATGATATTGATATGTTCAGTCATTTTGTGAATGTAAGCTAATGCTCTGAAAGAATGAATGACAACTATAATCCATCTATGTTGTTTTTCTTTGGGAACCATGATGACAGAAAGCTGCTGTGTAAAGTGTTGGTCAGTGGAAACACCTTTATGGAAAAAAAACAAAACAAAACAATACAAATACAAGGCCTAAAGGGTTTACACCTAAGGCCTAAAGGATTATGTAACAAGTGGCTTAAAAAATAGATTAAACGCACCATGACATAACACAAAAAGATAACAATGGACAACTTATTCCTCCTATTTACTCATGAGTTACCAAAGCAGACTTTAAAATACAAAAATGTACCTGGGATTTTCTTTCTTAGATTATCATTATTTTTACTTTTTTATAAAACAAACAAACACCATAAAATAGAAATGGTGTATGGGCATCCAGCATAGCAGCTACTCTTGCTTTTCTTGACCTTTTGAACTATCAGTTGCTTTTTTCAAAAGAAAAAAGCTTTTACAACCTCCATGGGCAATCTAGGCAAAAATTCTCAATTTTCAGTACTTTGATATTTGTTCTCAAGAGGTCATAATCTTTCCAACATGACACAATGATGTAATTTAAAGACACTAGAAAGAAATGAATGCTGTGTATTTTGTGTACCATTCTCATGTGGCTCAACATTTGTCAGCAAACTTGTGTGCTGACTTGATGAGCACACACGTTTCAGCATGAGATAAAGAGATGCTAATGTACTCCAGCCGCAGTCCTCACACTCCAGGACAAATATGTTTGAAAGCCATGAACTGACTGAGCAGTTGGCAGAAAAGGCCAAAACGATGAAAAAGTTTAAATCTGATATGCATTACATTCAAATTTAATTGTTGAAAAATCAATTTAAAACACCAATAAAGTTGGCCCTCGGGACAGATGTGTACAGCTTGAATATATGTGTCAAGCAAGTCAGCGTGAACTTAACAGATTCATATTCATACCATTTTAATTATGTGTGTGTGTGTTGGTTTTTGTTTCTTTACATTGTTTGGTTATAGGCAGCTGTCTAAGAAAAAATCCTTTTACACCATAGTCTTCTTCAAAATTTGATTTTAGTCAGTAAAAATGGTGTTAAAATGCTTTCTTAAATACTAAATACTATATAGATACTACAAAAGGCTCTATGCTTTATTAATCTGTTCTGCTCAACAAGGTGCCTGAGATGTCCCAAATAACAACGTATAATACCGACACATTCAACACACAGTATACCATGGTGAGTAATACTTATTTAGATATTAGCAACTTTTAACTTCTGTCTGAAAAAGGTAAAACACTCAATTAATTTGTACTATATTGTATAATTTTACAACAAATGAACATGTTAAATGTTTAATTTTGGTAACTCTTAAGATTGGAAACAACAGATTAACAGCTAATATTGCAAAATAATCTGACATAGTATGGGTGTTTGTCATCTACTAACCTCTTAAGCCCTAATTTAGTCTGACTTGAATATATATCCACCTGCAGATAAACCAACGCACAATGAGCTCGCATCATCAAAGAGCATCGCGCAGAAGCCACGAGGAGTATTCTACCGTGAGTGATTATGGCAGCAATAACAAAATTGTTTCTGCTTCATCTGACTATTTTTAATGTATGTCTTCTGATATTACATCCCTTAACATTATGTGTTAAGGGATGCACTATGAATGCCTATTCAGTTTTCACACTGTCAGCTTGACGACCACAAGATGGTGCCAGAGCTTTTATTTCGAAAATTGCAGGAGTGCCAGCACCATTTCTAAAACTAAATCACCTGTCAGATATGGAGAAATGAATGTACAGGGCTGAGCTTAAGTCTTTTATATTGTTTTATTTTCTTTTTTTAGTATGGAACACGGACATTTAACAGGATGCACAGCTATCCAGTAAGTACTGCACTTCAGTCACTTAATACTCTAGTTTTTGACAAATAGGTAAAACTTATGCCTGAAGAAACAGTTTAAGTCTGCAACTATAGACACATGTATATGCATTGCATAATGAGTACAGAAACTCACAAGCCTTCTCTCCATCAGGGCGAGTCATTGTATTCCCAACGTCCTCCAAATCTACTGGCCCATCAGCGCCTTGACTTCCTGATTCGGGAGGTAAGGGACCTTTTCTTACATTAAGGATTCAACCATTAACATTAGTTCAGTTGTTTGCTTCTACATTAAACAATAAAATATTGAGTTCAGTGCCAACAATAGGACACTATACTGCTAGTGTTTTTAAGATTTAATGATTTAATGGTGTGCAGACATGGTTAGTCTGATTGGTGGCAGCAGTGGTGGTGTTGCTGATGTTGTCAGGCTGCATGGGGTGGAGGTTTGCTGGGTTGGTTTCCCTTGGGGGCACAGCATGGATGGGGGCCTGATGGGGTTGGAAGCCCTGAAGGTGGTGCAGCCACACACACACGCGCGCGCGCACACACACACACACACATGCACACACCTCTTTCTCTCTCTCTCTCTCTATATATATTTTTTTTATATATATACATATATATTTATATATGTACACACACATATATATGTGCACTATATATGTACTGATTATGTATTTGCACTATATATTTATATGCACTATATATGTATGTATGTATATTACATTTATTTATAAATATAGTCATCCATACTAGTGAACTGACCATGATATACTAAGTAGAGGATAAAACTGGGACATGTTCTCTCAGATAGCTGTTCACCCTTTTGCTTGTCTTTATTGAGGACTCCATTTTTCTTTTCACTATTAATTAATATGCATATACATGCAAATGGGCATATGGTGAAGGATATATAATTGACTGTCTCGTTGACTCCATGTATATGACTTCATATTGGTATATTTTCATATGTATGAGCATTGAAAATACATGTGCATATATTTCTATGTTTAGTATGTATATGTTACTTTCATCTAATCGATATGTATCTATGCACATATATGCGGTTTTCAGGTTTTGCCGAATTTGGTATTAACCATTAATACAAACGCAGAAAAGTGGTGGTGGTTGTGGTGGTTGTGGTGGTGGTGGTGGTGATGGTGTGTGTGTGTGTGTGTGTGAGGGGGGGGTGTTCATGTATAACAGGTATAACAGTTTTATTGTATTCCAAAATCCCACAGAGGCAGATTATGACTGATACAAAGCTTGAAGACCAAGTAGAGTACCAACCCTTCACTTTTGCCTTTGAAGGGCAGGGCAGCGTATCCCACTCACTGGATAAACTGTCAGTCAGCAACCTGGAGGATGGGCTGGAGTTTCTGGATAATGTAGGGCCAAGATTCAAGACCCTGGCAGAGATCTGTAACCAGTCAATGCCAGCAAAAAACATACAGCTTTAAAGGGTACTGAAATAATGGTTTATTGTTTCTTGCTTGTTTTCCAACTGACTCACTCTAGTTTCTCATGTCAATTATGGACTAATCCAACTGGATCATTGAAAAAGTGATACATCACAATGGCTGCATTTTGTATGTGTACAAATATGCTTGTAAACATTACACGCATTTGAAGCCAGGAAGTGTATCTTTGAATCATTTTATTCCATACTATTCCATGAAACAAGGATCATGTGACATTTGCTAGATTTAGCTTTCTACTGTGTACAGTGTTTGATGATCTGAGTTTAAGAAGTTTTGATGGTGACTGGATTTGTACTATTTTACCTTTTTTATAGTTAGATACTTTGCTGTGATAAGAGTGATGGGTGGGGTTTAGTCAAGAAATTCTTATTTTGACATTCAACAAGTTGTAGAATAGGCAGAACATGGGAAATCTGGGGCAGCACAAGGTATTTCTATACTGTGACTACCACATGTGTAAGAAAACTCATTTGTAAAGTATTCTTGATGAACAACAACACATGTCTCACTGCTTAAAGGGGATGGCAGTCTGTAAATAAAGAGTCAAAATGTTTCAACAAAAAGTTAATGTCTAGTTTTTTTTTAAAATGCAGTTAAGCAGTGGTGGGGAATTAACTCTATATAATATACAAAAATATGAAATGCATATTTGCTTTATTTTGAGTGCATTTTTTGTACTCTTTGTCTAACAATAATTTTTTTAAAGAACCCATTTTTAATGAAGTATTTTGAGAGATATTTGTACATTTGCCGATGCATATGTTGGTTGAGAGCTATCTTTCTGTGTGAATTTGTTAAATCTGAAGATATTGTGTCAAAGTCTGTCATTTGCCATTGGAGAGTAATCTTATGCAAAAGAAGCCTGTCAACTTAAAAAAATCCTGTTTCTTGCTTAATAAAACCAAATAAAACATATACTTTTCTCATTTCAATTTTACTCTGCTTTTTATTTTAGATGGGTTTTTTTTCTAACTTTAGCCAATGGGGTTTTTTGACAGTTGGATGATGCAAAATAGGGTGTGCATGAATAGCAATCATTTCACATCACCTCCTCCTTGATCCTTATCTCTACATCTGCGTTGACAAGCCAAGACAAGGTGGGGCTGACTATGCACTCATCGAAGTCTACAGTAGATGTCAAGATAAGTGTGGTAAGACACAATTTAGTGATGAACTATTATGAGAGTGATTGATTTGTAGTACATTTTGGAGTTTGAAGCGAGAAAAGCTGTTTCACCCCAATGGTCAAGGAGCTGTTAAATTCTATTATTGTGGCCCTCTGCTGCTCAAAGTTTGAGAAACACCCCAGAATGCATCCAGGGGAACTTTCAAAGAGAATGATTACAACTATCTACAAGAAAGACAGAGAGAAATAAACATAAGTATAATTCCTGGCGTCAGATTTTGTTCCAGTGACTCTAAATTTCATCATGTTTTCCTGAACTTGCCCAAACATCTTGAGAGTTCCAGTAAGGCATTAATGGCTGAGGTCTCTGTCTCATTCAAAAGGTGTGTGTCTTGAGTAACTTTTTAAAATTTTTTAAATTGGGGATTGTATTGAATGTGTGCATCTATGATGGGTTTCCAAGTCATTGGCTTTATATATATTTATGCTTTCCTCTTATCATTTGAATGTTTTACATGAGAGATGTGTGAGATAGATTAGGGCATATTGAACAACTAACTTTGTTTTGTTGTTTTTGTTTTTTTAGTCAACTTTACTGATCGAACATTTTTTGAACACTCCAGAAACACAATTAAGATTTTTTTCGAGGAAATTGATGGGAGCAGCTAGTTAGCAGGAAATTTTGTCTTCATTACTACAGCAAGAGATTTTGTGTACTATTCTCCAACACGTCACAGGGAGCATTAATCGGGTTCATGTAACTGCTAGTGATTACAAAGAAAGAAACCTCACCATTGTTTATGACTGACTGTGTTGCAGTAACATGCCAGAAACGTCACATTTTCCATTTTAAAGCAAGTTGAACGTAGGTGGATTTTAGTATGCTACACCTCACCACTTTAGTATGCGTCATATGAAAATGAGATGTGCCAGGAAGTTGGAGCTTGTTCTAAGTAATCAGTTATTAACATGGACAAGTTTTTTTTTGTTTGTTTTTAGAAACTCTTATTAGTCCTGCAGTGGGGAAATTTGTCATCTGCTTTTAACCCATCACTAGTTACACTAGTAGCAGCTGCTGAACAGCACCCAGGGAGCAGTTGGGGATTAAGGGCTTTGCACAGGGGCCCACAGTGGCTCGCCTCTGTTAACTCGGGGAATTGAACCTGGGTCCTTCACACCCAAGCCCACCTCTGTAACAAGAAGACTACTTCCTGCAGGGGCTCAGTTGAACTTTATGACTTTAAATTTTTTCCATCTTACCTTCTAATCCAGGGGTGCTCAATCCTGGTCCTCGAGAGCTACTGTCCTGCATGTTTTAGATGTTTCCCTACTTCTTCACACCATGA
>JAOWBL010055950.1:0-23110 GCA_028564865.1 Zenarchopterus dispar | reverse complement strand
ATGAGAATTCACCTAAACCGAGCCTGAGCTCCGTCACCCGGCTTCTCGTCTAATGAGCCGTGGATAAACAGGAGAGCCGCGGTGACATCACATCTGCCGTGAGTAATGGCTCTGCGCTGACAGTCCGGGGGAGTTGTCACACCAGACTGAAGCCACGTCGTCTGATGGCTCATAAAGAAAAATAAAAAATTTTTTTTAAAACCCTGCAGTTGCACTTGTGACGGACCGCAGTGCCAAAATACAACACGCCAGTGCCGCGGGACTGCAAACCCTTTTTTTCTTTTCTTAATGAGAAGAGAGAAAATGACCCCTTGTCCTGCATGCTGTTATTTGATTAACAAAGGACTTGTTGAAATAAATGGTTGTTTTTAACAAACCCGATAGGATTCTTCTCTTCTGAGGCGCGAGCTGAGGTGGTGGTATGTCGGCGCCTCAATTTACCCAATTTTTGACAAAACTGTGCAAAAAATTAGTGAGCTGTGAATAACCTGGAGGTGAACGGAGTGGAGACAAGAGCACAGGAAGAAACCATTAAACTCCGGTGCAAATGGCTTAATTTTCAAATTTTATCCTTGACTTTGATGGAGGATGTACACTGGTTAGTTTTAGGTGCTATCAGGCTGTTGATGAAATTTGTCCCTGCTATAGGAACCCATAACAACATGACGTTGCCTCGACTTCTACTTCAATCAAGTGTCTTAAAAACATTCTGAAAGCATTTCCCTCTTTTTAACAGCTACTTTTTCTTGCTTCTTGTTAAAATGGTCTCATTGAACAGGCCTCCTCATTAGTGTTAAATTAACATTAGAAAAGGGTGCATCCACTTCTATTTAGTGTTATATTAACACTTGATTAAAAGTAACATTTTCGGAGTAATCATCAAGCGTTGGTGCAGGTTTTCAGTGTGGCGTGCTTTCAAACACTTGCAGTAGCTGCGTTTTTCATTACACTTACTCGCAAAAGAAAATTGAAACTCTGAATATGCAACAAAGGTAGCGCTGCAGGGGTCGTGTTTCTAATGAATGTCTCAAAAAATAAAATAAAATTTCAACGTTGAAGAAGATGGACAAAAACATCTTCAGTCTTTGACAGATAATTGTGGTTGGTGCCACCTCTGTGGACAAAATGGTCAGGTGATGATCATTCAAATAATTATTCAGAGGCTTTTATTTAATCCCTAATGACTAAGTAGCGTTATAGCACAACTGCATTGATTAACTAGGCTAAAAACAGCTGGAAACTAGATTTTGATGACTTTAGATGGACCGGTTCTGCATTGCCAGAGACATGGAAATTCACAAAAAGCGTTTCCATTACAATTTACAATAAAGTGGATTACTGAATCATCTAAAAATCCAGCTCCCGGAGGTGTAAAAAGGTTTATTCGATATCTGAGAGTTTTTTTCAAATTGGTGTTATTTCTGTTGCAGGATTTCTTTTTCAATATTTGATTTTGCGCAAATCTAGAGTTCATGGAAATGTGTCTTATGTTAAATTAACCACACCCTATTTCTAATACCACATATCGATCTCTTATCCATGTTCAATAGTATTAATCCTAAACACCACACAGTGATGGAGTAATTTTGGTGCAGTGTTAAATAATTAACTATTTAAAAATGTTAAAATAACACAGAGGAAAGTAAACACTGGTTTGGTTTGAATCCTGGCTGAGGCCTTTCTGTGTGCATCCTCTCCCTCCCCTGATAGCGATCAATCCCCGGGGTGAGTGGGGTACTGTGGTTCACCATTTGTTTTATGTCTTTAATATAATCAACTAACTCATATCAGAGTGCAGAATGTTACTCAACTGCGGTGGAACGATTTTTCAGGATTTACTTGGACACGTTCGGACTAACAGGTGTTATTTCACCTCGTTGGCATCTCAGAGTATTTTAGGTTTTTTAAACTTCAAACAGCGACAAAGTATTTTGATACAAAATTGGTACTTTTCAATGCTCAAATACAAGCATAAATTTCATTTTGTATATGAAATGTGAATTTTTTTTTTTTTGGTAACGTGAAAATTAACGTGAAAGTGAAATGTGTATTTTAAAGTCCCATATTTTGCTACTCCTGACTTTCAAAGGTTCAAAATTGACTTAAACTCTAATTTGAGGCCATGCAGTTGTCATTTTAAGAGGTGTACAACTGATTAGGCAGTAAATAAAAGAATTGGAAAACAGGCACACCAACAGCTTTTGTGATATTTTTTTTTCTTCCAAAACAACCCTCTGCTCATGCAAGCAGAATTCCCATCAACAGATCAGTCCTCTAAACTCAAACACAGATCAACCAAGACTATCCATCTATCCCCACGTGGGGTCAGACCCTTCCCCCGTTTGACGTGATTCAACTCAGAAGAAAACATCCTCCAATCATTTCTTTTCTGGGACGTGACTGGCAGTAATGTGCCTGATTTAGGAAGGTGGCCAATAACAGATGGAAAGGGGGAAAATGCCAAGCATGGTGCTCACCACAGCACAGAAAAAATAAAAGATTCAAGCTTCATAATCTATCTGACCCAAGGGGTTTTTAAATGGTGATTAAAATAGGATGACACTTTTGTGGTGCTTCATCAACATGAAAAGGGATCAAAATGGCATCATATGGGATCTTCAGTATACATGTAGCTTAAATACTAGCCACACTGATACTTCACTGTCTTCCTAATAAGAGACGCGACGGCTCTGATGCCTCACCTGTATTTGTTTGTGTGCTTCAGAGGGCGATCTCTGCAGGCACAACGTTGCAGAATACAGAATTAAACAGTGACAGGAACTTCCAGAATTAGCCGGCTGACATCAGTATTCTGGTGCAGCTTCACAGATCGTGACTTTGGGCTTCCTTTTCACTGAGTATCTGTGAATAAGAAGCCTGCAGAGTTTCTCTACGCAGGACTGAAGTGACGCTCTCCGCTGCTGGCTCACATTGTTGTTTCAGAGCAAACGCGGCGCATCATGTCATATTGTATTGCAGCGTGTTAAAACAACAACAGATGCTGATTGCGAATATTAACACTCATGAAACAGCACATTCTTTCGTTCTTATTATCGCCATAATGGTTCTTTCTGCTGACGGGGTATAAATAGTACTTTCTGTGAAATTTTCCTTAAAATTTTTAGTGGAATGAGGGACGTAGGATGAATTTATAATTACTTTGGAAAAGACAACCATGTTCCAATGGGAATATGATCGTATCTAAGAGCCACTCACACCAAGAATGACAATTCAAACAATAACAAGATGAACATCAGCACTTACAATGATGTTCTGTGATGCCAAGCACCCAACGCTGCATCCAGACTCTAAAGAGGACTTTTTTGACCCGCTAGTACTGTTACTAAGTTCCCCCAAGAAAAGAACGCTAGAAGTGCATTCTGCTACGAGAGCTGTCATCATTTGAATATTGTTTTTATTCATACTCTTGTATGAGTCAGTATCAGTTGGACTGTATCCTGTCAATCATCAAAAAGGACCCCAGTAAAGAACAGGCAAACTTCAGAGAGCCCACCAGGCAGTGTGGCTCAGGGAAATCATTGTTTGGTTTTTTTTGGAGAATATTTTTACACCCATTTTGACTGACTGTTTTTTTTTTAAACTGTGAAAGTGCTCTGAACTATTTTGTTTCCCACTATCGTTATCATTACCATTTTGAATGTTAAATGAGCAGCACTTCTACCCTGATTTTTTAACCTTTTTCAGGTTTTAGAAACCTCATTCACCCATTTACACAAACACTCATGCAGCGTCTCTGTACACAGACTGAATGGCTTTGTTTTTACAGTAACAGCCTGATGAACACACTGGGAGGGGCAACGTGGGGGCGTAGTATCCAGCCCAAGGACACTTTGACATGTAGCGGAGGTTGGGGCTGGAGGTCAAACTGCCGACCTTCAAGTTGGAGGACAAAGTCCTTCAACCACGAGTTCATGGTCCCTTCATGGTTGCTAGTGGCAACCCTTTACACTAACTGTGATGTACAAAAACTGTTTCAGGTACTTTGTCTCGTATATGACACATCATAAAACAAAATATTTCATTGCTGATGTTAGTAATCAAAAAATAAAAAGAAAAGAAAAAATGGCAGAAGTTAAAGATGTTTTCACAGCTAGTTCACCCACGCTGCTCACAATCACGCTCTTCTCCCGACCTTATTTACATGAATCAAAGTTTGCATGACAATATGAAAATCCTCGAGTCTCGCTTTGACTGTTGGAGCCGTGGGATGAAACTATTTCGTTTCACTTCAACACAGGATGCCCCAGCACTAAAGGAGATAGCAAAAAAGGGCACTAACGCTCTTTTCCTTTGCATTTGGAGAATTGAAACAGCTTTTTTATGGCTGCACTTCCACACTTCTGGCTCATTCCACCCAATCAGAAACCCTCTGAAGCTAAAGAAAATTAAAAACAGAAATCTCCTGACTCCATGGACTTTGTGTAGTGTGGTGCCTGTACAGTAAACAATATCAAGAGGCATATGTCACCATTCAACAATCACTGCAACAGCAACGGACGTGGATGTCTCTCCATCACAATACACACAGTCACTTTAAAAGAAAAAGCCTAACATTGCAACAGAAAATAACTGAGCAAGACTGGTAGCATCTGAGTATTTCACCATGTTCTCCTAAATATAATGAAATAGCTTATAGTGTTCAATACTGTTCAAATGTTTTCAGTCAATACATTTTCTTAATCAGTTGCCAAGCCAACCTCCTCATACTCACATCCCTACAATTTTACCATCCAAAGGACGCTTCCCTCACAGTTCAGCATCTGAATAATAGAAACACCCCCTCGTGAAAACCCGCTGAATCTCATCATAAAGAGGAATAAATGATCAGAGAAGCCCGGGGGGGGCAAACCAAGCCAGCGTTTCACTATCCATCTCCAAATGTCCTGCGTGGAAGCAGGGCCGTGCTGGCTTTAGTTTACTCGCCTCCTTCAAGTCCCCCGGACTGACAGCTGGAGGAGCGGAGCCACAGCTGGTAGAGATCGGCTCTGCGGGGCCTGCTCGCCTGCACCGGCTGGTGGCACAAACCTCTGCACCACCGGAGAGGAGGAAAATGATCCATTCAGTACAAAAGCGCGTCCACACGCCGCTCCGCTCTGCTCTCCCTCCCTCAGATCGCTTTGATGGCAGCTCTTCAAGATGCAGTGAGTGCGGTGAGAGTACAGAATGCAACGGTCTGTCTCTGATGCTCTGGATACAGATTTATTTATTTTCAAAAAAAAAAAATTAGACCGTCGACGTTCGCCGCCTCCAATTTGCTCTATTATTTGCACCTGAGAAATCTAGATGATCATTGTGCTACACTGTGGCAAATGAGGTGAAAACACTCGCCGCACCATCATTCTTATAATGAGACTCGCGGCAGGAGGGAAAATGCGGCTGTCGTCTGAGGAAAAAAATGTTTTAAAATAAAATAAAATAAAAGCTGTCTTCATGCTCACCGTTAATCTGCTGTTTCCTCCCGTCATCGAGTGTGCGCTGTTGCCGCTAGAAAGGATGAGGTGCCTGTGAGTGCGTGCGTAGGGGACCGTGCCCGGCTGGTGTGTCCGTCAGCCGCTGCAACAGCAAGCTGTGCTCCACAGATCCATCCAAAACCAGCATCTGCGAAGATCGTCTATACTAGCGCACCGAGCGCGTACTCAGATGCAAAATTCATTAACAAATGGGCGGCCGCTTTTTTTTTTTTAACCCCGCACTCGATGCTTCATTTTGGTGTTAACGAATACAGCAAAACTGAGGGATACATCCCCTTTTATAGTTTTAAAATTACCTATAACTACATCCATGTATGCCAGCTCATTGATCTTTAATTGCACAACATTGCAAATGATCATTAATGCAGCTTTGCCCAAGCACCTCTGGTGGTGAATAATTTCATAGACTTATCTAACCAAAGAAAATCTAAAACCTCGGAAGTCCAAAGTTACAGACGTTGGCATACCCAGGAAGACAGCTGATGACACTCGTCTCCCCAGAACGTTAATTACGGTGGGTACAGAAAAAGATATCAGAGTGAGACGTCTTAGTGTCAAGACATCTTTCAAGCTTCCAATCTGGTGCAGAACCAAATGGCAAATACAGCGACCCCCTCTTAACGTGTGGCTGCGGAGGGAACTGCAGTCAAGGGACGAGTGAAACAAAGAATATCATTTCTTGTTCCTCTTACACACCGTTTTATACGCAGTAAAATTCAGCAATCATTAAAATTTCTCTAATTTATTGTTAAGCTTTATATGTTATTGGTCAATACCACACAAATATTTCTAAATGAATTCTTTAATCAACTGTAAATTTCATTAATAGTTTAAAGAGCCCATTACACTACACTACATCATGTTTATTTACAGGACAATAAATTAATTTTATAGTTCTACTTAAATAATTATGGATTTTAATTTTGCAGTGTAAAATACATTTTCTCGGCACTTCTGGGCTGAGAGTGCAAAAGTATTCTTAAAAGTTGCAGTTCCACAAACGACCACTAGGGGTGGTGAGTCAATCTCCTTTGAGCCTGATTCAAAAAATAGCTCTTGGTGATGAGATTTCATATCAATGACATTTTTTTTTCTTTTTTATACAAAATTGGGTAAAAATATTTAAAGCAAAATATTTGTGTGTAATTAGAGATGTGATCTTTTGATTGACAATGAGCATAGCTAGTGGTTAGCAATCACATTTTTTGCTACTTAGTACTATCTTGACCTCTCAGTGTAACTTCTGAGCTGTGAATAAAGACCTAACAGAACATAGTCATTCACTTTCTAAACAAAATATGTTTTATTGTGTTGTTAATCATTTCAAACGATTGCCTCCCTGGCTATTGGTTGGCATGAAATGCTCGGTGATTGAAGCTTCGCTAAGCAGCAGGCAGGCTGTGCTAACCTTGTGTCAGCTAAATGCATCAGTTATTTCTCATACAGCATTTGAAACAGGAGGTCCCATTGTGGATGCCTGCCAGCAGCTCTGTACTGTTAGCAATACTAAGTCAAAACAAAGCTGTACACTGTTTAGCATGTACATAAAATAAAATAGAACTATTATAAACATTAAATTAGCATTAGTGTTTAACTGTTGATGTTAGTGGCTATGTTGGATTCTGAAGTTGGGGAGGTTGAGGTTTTTCTAACTTTCTTATGAGCTCTAGTTAAAATGTCTGACTAGGAGCTCTGGAAGTCCAATGCACAATTGTCATACTAATGATCTCCTTCTCTCTGGTGTTTCTATGGATGTCTGCGTCATGCACTGAACAGCACTGACATATTGACCAAATCAGAATGTTTCCAGTTTTAGATTTGAGACGCAGGTGTTTCTCTGACATGGAAGTAGACAGGTGGTCTGGGCAGACAAAACCAAGGCAGTGCTGTTGTCAAACACTCCACTGCACATTACTCTCTCATCAATGGATCAGCAGTCTCTGACACATTTCAGAGAGCAGACTGTTCTTCTAACATGACAGCTGCGCGAGAACACTTCTCACCTATCCCAAATCACTCACTTCTAGTCAGCAAGCATGTCTTACACGCATTAAGATTCTGTCATCAACACAACATCCATCAATACAAGTTATATCCAGACTGCTTCTCTCAAACTCCAGAGAGGACTCCAGACGATCTGAAAATAGAGGGAAAAAAAGAGAGTTTGGTTTTATTGTTGTGGCTTTCTCCCCATAAGGCATGTTCAGGTCTTCAGCACTGAGTGCAAAAAGGTCACGCATTTTCCACATGAAAAGTGCATGAAGCAACACTCACCCAGTCCGAGGGGCATTAGTCTTCATCACTGAGCAATGTGGCTTTGATACTAGTAGTGGTGACAAGTCCTCGGGAAAGGCCTCACACAACATAAAGAGGAGCTGTAGCTGTGAAGCTCTTTGTAGAAAATACAGCTTCACACAAAATAAAGATGCGTTGTTGTGTCTGTATAGGGGTGCAAGACTCAAAGAGACTTCTGAAGGGTGACTCCAGCTCCAACTATTAGGGGTGTATTCAGTTATTTTTTTTAAACATCTCACTGTGACTGTGTAATCACTGAAACAGTGTAAAGGCAGGGACTAACTTTCTTGCCATATAGGATGTGTTTGTGTTTGTGTGTGTGTCTTCACACCAACCCGCGGGCAGAGATCTGCGTAAAGCCACACCACCACGTAAGCTGCTCTGTCGAATCTGCTCAATGAGAAGACATCAGCACGCGCAGATGGTTTATGTAGACCATGTCCGTGTCTACTGACGGATACCGTCATGTGAAAAAGGAATCGTACCCTTTTTCAGTTCCAAAATTATGGTATCAGAACATAGTGATGCCAGTTCTTAAAAGTCAGGTAAATATAACTTTTTAAGTTAGAAAAATTAAGCCAAGCAGAAGTGTTGAGAGGAAAAATGGAGCTGGTGCAGATTGAGCTCTGGATCACACTCTTGATTATTTTTATCTTCACGCATCATGTTAACTTTCTTCTTCGGGGTCATCGCCTTCTTTCACAACCCAGTTTGGACAAAAGACTTCACTGTCACACAGAGGGCCGCATATTTGACTGTGAAAAAACTTGGTATAAGACACAGAGGAATTTATGCTTGACTCAATGACTGCAGCCCAGATCATCACCCCTCCATCACCATACTTGACCTTTTGTGTGAGTTGATTGTGCGAATATACCATTTTAATTTTGCCAAATGCAGCAGTGTACTTTATGGTCTCAACTTCAGTCTTCAGCTATAGAGGTCTAATTGATACAACTTTGCAAATATAGGCTGTGATGGTAGTTTTTTTTTTTTTTTAGAGAGGGGAAGCCTTCACCTGATGTCTTTCCTCCTTGGCATTGTGTTTGTCTCATTCCTGTTTATGTAATCCAAACGGACTGGCAACCTGTCCAGGGTGCTCCGTTTGGACAAGTCTGAGCAAATGAAATTCAAAAACAATTCCCTCGCAGGACGAAAACACTCACCGTTTCTTCAGTGTCATTCTCCACTTCCTGATTCTTCTCCAGAGGCTCTCTGCGTGGCTGGGTGCTTTAAAGTCAGTTTATCCAAGCAAAGATAAATAAAAGGAAGACACTGTCCTTTTAACAATCACCAGACAAGTGCTTCCCCACTGTTACTACTGACACAACAGCGTTCCTAACTTGGTCTGATGAACGCTGACGTGAGCCAGGTCGGGTTTCACGTTTTCCTCTCTCTAATGGGAGCGAACTTCATCTCTCTATTTCTCCTGGGACGACCAAGTGAGGAGGGCAGGGATAATCAAGGAGAAAATATCCACAAAGTGCCCTATTCTTGTACTCCTATACATGCCTCACGGCAACTTCTAACCCCCGGGGGATGGATGTTGGCTCGCTTGCATGACTGGAGCTGGTGCAAACTCATAGATCGTGATCACATATTTCAGCGGCTCTTGTTGTGTGAGCGTGTGGCTGACCAATGCCCACGGGGCAACGCTGTGATCCCACTGCACATTTAAAAACAGTCACAATAATTTTTTTTTTTAAAAACAACTTATTCTAACATCTTATCTCATGCTCTATTTGCATAAAACGATCATGACAAATTTTTGGCTCATAAAAGACATGAACCAGCTAAGAGAGCTTGAAATCAGGAAGCGTTAAAGACACATCTCACATCACACTGACAAAAACCATCTCTTTTTTTTTTAAAGTGTGTAATACAATCTTTCAGGAGAAATAAAAACAACCTAAAAGCAGCAAAATAAAAGAGGCTGATTGTGTAACGCATTTCTGCCAGATCAGGGACTGTTTTAGTCAAGCGTGGGTACACATACATTGAGAGTATTGTAAATAAGAAGGGAACTACGACGGTTGCTAGGGAACAGCATAGGGGCACAGAATCCAGTTCTGCTTGAGGAGGAGAAGAGACCAAAAGCTCCTGAAACAATGAGGAACTATATATGTATATTATATATTTATAAGTCATCAGTCCTGCTGAATTTAAACATGTTTTTCCACTTTTGTGATAGAGTCATTTTAACTTTGAATGTGTACAAAAAGTGCATAAAAAGAACAAGTCTGCACAGTAATCTTAATCTATCCAACAGATTCAAAAGGCAGAGAGTTCATGGCTTCTGCTTCCATAAATCCGGATCGATTTTGATGATAAAACAGGTAAATGTTCGCAGGAGAGGCTTTGAACCTACTTTCTTTTGTGCTTTAACTCAGAAATGTTCCCTTTGACAAAAATGCAGCTTGACGAGACTCGAATGTATATTTATGGATATTAATAAAATCATTTTCAAAAGGCTCAAGGTACTTTGTATGTGGATTTGCAGTCAGTTTTGAGGTTTTCATCTCATGTTTCGCTCCAATATTTAATCCAAGTTTTGACAGAATAGTTGAGTAAAACCACTTTTTGTCCTTGCGTGAACTCCCTGTTTTTTAATCATGTCAGAATAATAAATATCTAGGCGCCTACTTTTCATTCGTCTATGGTAAAACACCCTCAATTAGCAGATGCCTGCTTGCTTCGGACTCGCTTTTCCTAACGGATTTTTCACAGAGAAGCTCCATGAGAGCCATCTTCTGTTGCAGCAAACTATTCCCTCAGAAACACATGATAAGCCAAGTGTGAGCCCTCAGTGTCAACACTCTTGTAGGAACTCTCACCCCACCATCAATATTTACCAAATGGAGGGACCCTTCCAGGGAAAGGCCAAGCTGAGGTGACATTTGGCCGAGGAAACGGTGAAGTTCGAGCTGCTCCTGGGAATAAAGACCCATCAATCTATACGTCAAACTAAATCAAAGAGTTCAGCCGTTGGTCAAGTGAAACCCTCGATATCCAACTCTGACGTTTGACTGCTGTGGAGGGTTGTAGGTAGGACTGGTGTATCGGTCACGGTTGACTTGGCGACTGGGAGGAATGATGGTTTGGAATTTTAGTGGATACATTCACAGATCAAAAGGGATAAAAACAGAGAAATCAGTAAATGCGGCGGGAAGAAAGGCAGTTCATCATAAGAAGACACTTGGCATTCTTGGGTGACGGCTCAGCTCAGTGTGTGAGTTCAGTGTGTGTTTAGCTAGCAGCAGTTAAAGTGGATGAGCATGACGTGCATTCCTGTTGCCTAGATTTCCTTCCCTCTGGATTTATTAAGGCCTGGATTTCAAGGGGTCAAAGCGAGGATTTATGTCCGGGTTTATTATTTCATTACATTTGGCTTCTTTTTAAACTTTATCAAGAAATGACAAGGGGAGGCAATCAAAGCATTTATGACTTTTAGGACCATGTAAAAGTGTCTTCAGTTTATAAAATGGACCGGAGGCGAAGAAAGCAGGTTTAAAGACAGAAGCTTTTTATTCACGAATGGCCCAGAAGTCAGTGCTCCAAGTAGAGGACACATGCTTTCAAATAGGAAGAGTTGCAGTCATGACAGAGGAAGAATTTACACTTTTCAATAAGTCCAGTTAGGGATGAGAAATATTTATTTTCTCAGATTCAAGCAAGACAGCTCATTTCTTCAAATATCATTTACATTCCCTTTTCATCAGAGACTAAGAATTATATACTGCACATGCACTGCAAAGTGCACAAACTTTTTTTCTTAGTGTTAAAAATAGGCAGTCACGTTTCTGTGTTTACTGTGCGTATCACATATTAAATAAATCTTAAATTATTCAAGTTACTTAAGACGCCAACAGTCTTTTTTTTTTTTTTTTTTTAAATCACATGACCACAGTTAAGCCATCTCGCTGACATTAACTGTTCGTATACGTGTCATCGTATCGGTAAGTGTCCCACACACACTTGTTCAGTTGTTTTTGTTTTCAAAAACTAGTCAACAAACACTTTCAGGTAGCTGAAAATCTATACATATTCAAAGACTTTATCATTCTCGAAAATCTACTGAATTACTGTCAATGCAGTTAGTTTTGTGTCCATTACAGACAAATCCAGTGCCACAAACTAAAAAATGATGAATGTTACTGTATTGTTTTAATATTAGTAAAATGAGACGTATTATACCAAAGCCTCTTGTCATCCATTATTTTACAGTTTGATTGACAGCAGCTTTGTCCTGGTTGCTTCCTGTGCAACTGATGCATTCAATAACACATACAACATTAGGATTTCTGGCTTTTGTTTGGGGGAAAAATGTCTCTGAAAGATGCCAACACGTTTTGAATTCTCAGAGATCATAACGGAGATAAAAACTGGATAATTCTGAGCTGGTTTAGTGGTGTAACTTGTAAAGCTGAAAACTGAATAAAATACTTTAAAATCTTGGACGCTCCGAAGAAAAGTGAGTTCTTGCTTACATCAAAATCCAAATATATGCTCAAAGGCACAGATTTTTTTTAAAATTTTTGCCAACAATCATTATATGGTTAGTAAACAGGGTTATGGTTTAGTGTTGAGTGGATGATGAGGCAACCATATAAACATTTGGCACTTCACAAATCTCTGTACAGACTTTAAATTAGATGCAACTTTTTTTTTTTTTTTCAAACATTTACAATATCAGGTCTTTTCGATCTCTCCTTTCTGGCCACAATACTCACTCAGGACTACAACTTGGACATGAGCCCCTCGTACATGTCGGCTTTGAGCTTGGCCCAGTCTTTCAGTCTCTGGACGGCGCCCTTCTCCCGCACCAACACACGGGCTGCCTTCTTCAGCTTGGCGTCGTTGCACCCCAGATAGCGTTCCCCTTCGCTCTTGAGGAAGTTGAGCTTCTCTTCACGGCTCTCGTTCAGCGGAATGTCCTCGCCGATGAAGGGGTTGAAGCGGAAGTAGACGTCAGAGGGCAGGAGGTCATGCAGCATGGTGTGCACCTCTGAAATAAGATTTTAGCCATTCAGACGTTTCAGATCCTCCCACGAGCCTTTAATCAGAAGCGTTAAGTGCTTCTGTGTGGAATGTCGAACTTTTACCTTCGGTATCTGTGGCGCTGCTGATGACGTTGGTGAGCTTGGTTTTTAAACTTGTGTACAATGTGTTGTTCTTGCCCGCCGACTCATGTCGTCCGGTGCCCAGAGACACGACACACTGCAGAGGTGTGTCTGGCCACAGACACTTACACTCGTGAATGGCCAAAGCTGTGGGGTTGTTGATGAGAAGTCCTCCGTCCTGAAAGTAAAAAGAATCATCTTTAGTATTGCTTAAAAAAAAAAGAGGCTCTCCATCTATGCCATGATTGTGTTGTCTGAAAATATTTTTTCCTGACATCATTCTCATCATTTTCATTCTTTCCCCTATGTCCAGATCTGGACTTTTCCCAAAGCGCTGGGATATTTCTGACGTAGACGGATGGACAGTGATGGAAGGGAGAGTCGTTTAACCCAGCATAGCAGAGCTAAAAGCCTTTTCCCATCATTCTACTGGAATAAAACATCTTTAAATAGCTTTAACCTCAGCTAGTTTAAGACTAGTCAGTCTAGCATAATTATTACTCGTGAGAGAGCTTAATTACAAAGACGCTTTCAGCCAAACTCTAAATCAATGTTCCTCCAATATGGACACATAAACAAAACGAACATGTGACTCAGCATCTGAAATCATCGACTGTTATTTTTGTTTGGTTTAAAAACAATTAATGTCCACAATAAGTAACTGCAGCTGGAAGGGATGGATGTGAATTTCCGCTCCGAGTCTGCACCAAGCCTCTGAATGCAACTCTCTCTGCAGCGTTTCTGTGAGGGAACCACGGTTTTGATCTCCTTCAGCGACAGAACCCTCGTGAGAAATACCACTGCTAGTGCTGAAAACTGGAGCAGCAGCGAGACCGGTGGGTGGCAAGGCGAGCTCAAGCTGTTGATGGAACGCCGTACGTCGCCAAGAGGAATCTCGACAACAACACAGACACGATTAATCAATCCCAGTCTTTCCACGAATCCATGGGAAGCAGAGACAGTAGTGTGCAAACAGAACACACAGAGGCTTTTTTTTTTTTTCCTCAAGGCTTTTTAAACCGCTCTCCCCAGCATTTCATCCGGGTTGAAGTCTGGAACTGCTGATGATCAATTAATTAAGTCTATCTGATTAGCGGTACCTGATTGCCAATGACCCCCTTAGTTCCTACGGAAGCAGTAATGATGCACTATTTTACCTGCTGCTTCTACAATTTGGTTTCATTTTTAAGTAAATAACATTTTATTATTTATCAAATTTTATAATCTGTTAAGGACCGGAATGTTTTTACCGTGTCCTCATCTGTAAAAACTTACAATTTGCTTTCTTTTTCACACTTATTTGTATTTCATTTTTAACTTGGAAGCAAACACAGCTTTAAGTATGAGGTTGCGGTTGCATTAATGATCATCCCAAGCTGCAAGCCCATTTGTTTCCAATTCCCTGGAAGAGTCAAGGGTCTACCAGGGCTCTTGCATCGGGAAATTGCAGAGGAGAGGAGGAGGGACAAAACTCATTTAAATTAAGTAGGTTATCAAAAAGAAGCTACGCCTTCAGCCTCATTTCTCTCCATTAAAACCATCTAAAGATATCTGGCCTAATAATCAAACTTCATCAAATAAAACAACTCCATTTGGACAGATCCCAAAAGGCCCCCACACACAAGCGGTTTCAAAGATCACGGTGGTGCACGGTGACATGCATGAATGGTACTGGAATTATATCTGATGCATTAACTGAAACTAAAAGGATATTTTTTTAAAATCAACAGTTCTTGGAACCAATTATTTCTCTTCTCTCCCTTTTTCTGGAAGTTCCTGTGACTAAACAGAAACAAGTGCCAGCATCCGTTACCTAAAACTCTCTGCCATTAATCAGTGTGGGAGTGGGTGCGGAGAAAGTTACTAACCTGAGAACTGAAGAGGTATTTGATCACTTGAGTGTGCAGACGAGTACAAGACTGAAATATTGCACTTAATAGCGATAGAAACATAATCAGACTGCACGTCGAGTCACAAGCAACCATATTTCTTTGAGATCTAAAAAAAATTATGAATGTATTCCAAATATAAACATATAAAATACTGCATGAATTCAATTTGGCATTCACCACTGACCCCCTTTAAAAGGAACTTAAAGACAGTGATGGTATAATAAAAGAATGTATTTGTCCCTTTTCTTTAAGAGAAATTAGAAAAAATAACAAAAAAAAAAACATTCCCTTTTCCTCCGGGAAGATCTCCCAAGTCATACATGTGCACTACTTTGATGTGACACAAACCAGGTCCAAAGTCTCTATTACGATCTCCAACTCATTCAATTCACGATATTTCCCTGAGATTCTTCACAGCAAGAGGATGATCAAGTTGGTGGACTATTTCACAGCTCTGGGTGGGTATGGAAGAGTGAAAAAGAAAAAACTCCACACACACTCTTGATGTGCAAACAGAGTGTCGTCTTGACTCCTAAACACTCCCCCCAGACCAACCAGTACCCAAAACTTTACTTTGCTTCCAGAAGTGAGTGTGACAAAAATCTGGCCTCAGTTTCATGGCGTAGCAGCTAATGAAGATTAAACTGTAGTTATTTAGTCTTAGTTTTCTCACAAACATGCGATTTCTCTTCCCTGACTTATCAACATCTGCCAGCTCTCTAAGTTTCACAAGGTACCTGATGGAGGTCTCTTCCCAGAACAAATTCCTCAAAGTAGCCCGGAGCGGCAGACGAGGCCCTGATGGCCTGCCACACCTGGTGTCTGCAGTCTCCAAGGTAGTGAGATCTCACTCCAGGCATGAGCCTGTAGTTCCTGAACAAAAAGGCTTTCAGAGGCAAACCTCTGTTCACAATGGTGCTCACTGCTGACACCTAGTGGACACACACAAGTATGAAAGGTCACCTTTTTTTTTTTTAGCCCACCTCATTAGCTGCTTTGCTATACAGGCAGCACAATCACAGATGAAATGTTAAGTTTTTTTTTTTAAAAAGAACAAATTCAGTCATTATGACTGAACTACTATGACTGATGAGATGAATGACTTACTTTTGGGCAGTGCAGGTCCCTGGCGCTCTCAATCATGCGTTTCTTGCCCAGCCTTTCTCTGAAGAAAACAAAATATGTGAGCACAAATAACCTAAACCCTGCTGATTTCTTTTATATTGACTTTGAGGCTTTTAAAAGAAAAAAAAATGGCAGGATCTTGCTGGCATACTTGAGGATACTTTCCCACATTTCGCTGTCATAGAAAGCATGACTCCAGCCCATCTTAACGGTTCCAAGGAAGACGTTCTGATTGAAGACATCCGAGCCCAGCTTTCTGTACAAGGTCTCGCACTCTTCCAAGGAGATCTGATAAATCCCCAGCATGAATGCCATGATGGCACCTGTTTGTGACAGACGTGAGGACAGTTGACATCAAGAGCAACTTCTCCAGAGTGAGAGCACATCGGTGGCGTCCAAAAGTAACAACAGCGGCGTACCAGTGCTGACGCCACAGATGTAGTCAAAGAGCTCGTGGATTTGTTTTCCAGTCAGCTGTTGGAGCTTGTAGAGAATCTGTAAAGCCAGCAGTCCTCTGCAACACATTCATAAACTTTACATTTTACATGATGAACTAAAGTGGAGCTTTTACATTCAAGCCAGTAACCAGTAATTTATCAGCTGTCAACCAAACTAGTTGGTGAAATTGGTAAGCAGCACTCTTTTCTTTGGGTATAAAGGTAGATTTTATTTATTTATTTTTTGTTCCACTTGTAGGTTATGATAAAGAAAAAGGAAAATGTTTCCTTTTACATGAAAAAAAATGCATTAAAGTTGTGTTTTTTCAACAAATCTCACAGACATTTAAAAGTTTGATTTAGTCAATCTTGAAAAGCCGCACCTTGTTCCACCTCCATCTATGGCCAGCACCCTAATTCCTCTGCCTTTGACTGGGTCTGTGTAGCCAACCATGGCCAGAGCCTGCCTCGCTGCAGCCTGAAGAGGAAGGTTGCTGACCTCACGCAGTCGTAGCAGAGACGGCAGCACCCGCTCCTAAAGGACAAAATTACACTAGCTGTCATTTGCAAGAAAGATTCAAGATTCAAGCAACTCACCCCAAGTTATACTGAATCCCAGGATACGTTGAAAATAAAAGTCATGCTAACCTTGATGGCCACTCCGCAGGACTCGGGGAACTCCAGGAGATGAAAGTTGAGCTCCTCCACACGATTAGTGAGGAGTTTGGCATCATTGATCCTCTGCAGGCCTCTTACCAGTGATCTGGTCCTGTTGTCTACGCTCACTCTTGCTATTATCTGGCTCACAAGACAACGACGTCATGCAAATGCACAAAATAATGCATATAAGACCAATAACATACTTTAACATCTCACAAAAGAACACATGCCAAAACTAATGTTGTACTGTAAATCATTTAGCGGTTTCCATTTACTTCTGCCTTGCTTGATTGGAAAAGATGTCACATTTAACTTCCCACCTTTTCCCTTTGAGTCAGCAGTTGCTGCTTCGCCTTCTCCGTTTTCTCCTCTTCAACAGCTACCTTCTTCGCGGTGGGCTTGCTCACGATGACTGCTGCTAAACCCTCATCTGTTTTGGTTCCCGCTCTTCCCGAATCCCCTCTAACTTTGGGGACCAGAGGTGCAATGTAGCTGCCGACGAAGTCCTGAACGGTGGGCCGAGGGTAGGGCATGTGGTGGATGGAGCTCGTCTTTGAGGAGATAACAAATGTGGCTGTGCGATGAGTTGAGCCTTCAGCATCAAAAGGCTTTTCTGATGGAGATGAAAGGAAGGGCGAGGTAGCAGGTCCTTCTGTGCTCTCCGTCTCTGACACTGGAGACAAAGCAGGACGGGTTTTGTGAGGAGCAGTTTCAAATTCTTCTTTGCGCTCCTGCTGGCAGTTCTCTGTACCTTCTTCCTGGGTTTTGGCGCCAAAGTAACTGTTGATGTGGTGGGACAGAGTCTTGTAGATCTCATCCATGCTGGCGGACAGAGCTGAAGGGTGGAACAGCTGCAGGGTTTGCTGCGCCACCGACGTAGAAGGGCTCGGTGCAGACCGGTTCGCTTTTTTCACGGCAATATAAGGCACTTCTGTAATTTTCTGACCGTCTGACTTATCCGTCATGTTTTTCACACCTGCTTTCATCTCAGCTTTAGGTGGTGAGCCAGCAGCCGCACTGCTGGAGTTCAGCATCGCAGATGTGAACCTTTCCTTTGATGCTTGGCTGCTGTCAGCAGTGACGTTGCTGGGCTTGAAACGGGAGAACTTGGAGATCAGGTTTGTGCTTCCTACGGCCTTCGAGACACTGTCGATTGTGGTCCTTAGCCACGACATGCGTCCACCGATTCACAGGGAACATAAGCGGAGAAGCAAAGAGGGTGAAGCTTTCATGTTTGTGTGGAATAGCGCCCAGCTACCTGCCATGAGTTACAGCAGCTTTGGTGGGGGGAATTAAAGTTGAAATGTTGTCTCAGGTTTGACTTTCCTGAAAAAGAGCAAAGGGAAACCATTATCAGATAAAGATGAGAGTCATATTACACAACAATTCAATGTTTTTAACCTGTCACACAGTGCGGTCAACAGAGCGCTTGCCTAACCTCCTCCTGACTTTGGTAACCATGGAAACAAGCAACAGCATTGACGCTAGCAACTAAAAAACAAGGTCGTTTCAACGTCTTATCTCCTGCTGGTGTTATAAAAGCAAGATGGACGAGTGTTCTTGTCTTCTTAGCTATCCGGCAGAGTCTTCTCAACTTGTAAAAGCGTCTGTGGAAAGACGTCGCAACAAGAAGAAACCGGACGAAATCTCTGGAGGTTCAGGCACGGACGACATTCGCTGGGCGTCTTGCAAAGACTTCACGGTGGAGCTGGGAAAGGAGCAGATCGAGGCTTACATTCAAACCTGGGAGATCCAATCCAACTGGCTCCACAGTCTGGACTTTCTGTGTACGACCGAGGAGGAGTTTCTCACTTTTCACCACTACCGGGCCCGTTTCAGCACACCGACGAGCCGGAAACCGATCCAGGGAACAGCCAGCGTTTACTTCGCCGTGGAAATATCTAAAACTCGGCCTCAAACGTTACCTGTGGAAGTCCACTTCATAGTCGAGTCAAACAGGTTGGTTCACAGTCCCGGGGAAACCAGCTTCAGGGAGAAGTGGCTGACGGACGTGATTGAGAACAAGACCTTGGTCCGACTATTGGTGAACTTTTAGACCCGCTGTCATCAAACACCATGAAACCACTCACAAATGACTCCTTCAGCTCCATCTTATCAGCACGAGACACGTCTTCAAACACTAAAACATTACCTACACTGTATGCGAGTCTCTTTTTTATCACTGATGCTAAATGACGACTACGCAACCTCCTTCAATGGGCTTCGATACGCCAGCAGAAATCTCGCTGCTTATGTTGCTAAAAATCCTTATTTTAAGGAATGAACACGTGATCACATGACCTTTAAACACTAACTAATGTAAAGAGAGGGTATACAAAGATAACCACGGCAAAACGCCAAAAATGTTGTATTCATCTTCGATCACTGCTGGATGAACTACTAAATGCAAAACTTATTGGGCACTGTATTGATATATAAATAGATACATATACTGCTTTCTTACCCAACAGAAGACAACGTGAATTGCTGATATATTTCTTTCAATGTTAGTTAGCTTCTACATGTATAAAAGCTAGTTAGAAAAAAAAATAAACGGGAAATGGACAGGAAGTGACGCAGTGGTGTGTTCTTTTATTTTTACAGTACACCGTCTGTACCACTAGATGTCGCCAGAGTTTTCTATCATTTTAAATAAAGAGGCCTTTTTCAAATAGCACAGGTCATATTTGATATGTTAATATGATTTAACCATAATGCTTCCCTCAGGCCATTTTTGTAATTTTTTTTTCTTTTTTTTTGACTCGCTGATTATTATGACTGTCTTACAGCTTATGATGTGAATTTCTGCAAGAATGTCTATTTTTTTTAACATCATTATTGAATCTATGTCATTTACTTTTACAGTTGCAACTTGGCACCCTCAAACTAAAAATGTACACCCAAGAATTCTAATATTAAATCATCATATATATCAGTATTTTTCCTGCCTTTTCTGTATGAATCTTTTAAACCACTTCTACTCACCTCAAAACTGCAAATATGAAATAATTTTAAGGATTTTAACCCATTAAATTCCAGTTTCTGATAATTACTTTTAGATATGTTAAAAGCAGCAGCAACATTTATTTCATTGCATTAGTATTTTTAATGTCATGTCAGATTTACCATTAATGCAGTGAAACCAGTTTTATTGCCAATCTGTAACATGTCCAAGACTAAAGCTTAACAAAACAAAACAATGCTACCTTATGGAACGTTTGGATGTTTTGAGCAAAGCTGAAACAGTTTAAGGGATACATTCAGATAAAAGCTGGGAAAAAAATATTGATGTATGATGATTTTAGAGTAGATTTTTTTCTTTTTTTATGCTTGCATATTTTTTGGCTAGAGAGTCTCCAGGGAGCATTAGAAGGATACAAAATTTCTTTTCTCTTTTTAAATTTTCATTTGTGAAACAAACTCAAATGAAATCCATCCATCCATCCATTTTCTATACTTGTTGATTCCTGTACAGGGTCCCGGTGGTCTTCTGGAGCCTATCCCAGCTCATTAAGGTGATAGGCAGGGGTGCACCCTGGAGAGGTTGCTAATACATTGCAGGGCACTAAGATGAAATTCAAAAGTATATTCACGAGTTAAAATACATTTGTATTTGAATATTTTCTATAAAAATAAAGCAAATAAAAAACATTAAAGGCTGTCCTCCTCTACTGAGTAACAAATCTGTACTGCCAATTAGAATATGCACCAAGTCTTCTGTTTTTAAAACTTTTTTTGGCATGCTTAAATACTCCTTCCCCCTCTTTTTCTGAATTAAAATGCACATCATGTCAATCCCATATTGTGCTCATTTTGGCATAAAAGAGAGTAATGCCACTGAGTTGAACTGCTCAGAACAATTCACACACGTTCAGCTTCTCCCAGTCATGATGAAACAGTAAATCCTCAGACAGACTTAGACTCCAGACAATCCAGATGAGGAGTAAGGTATGTGGAGACATCACAATACAAATACAAATACCTAAGATACCAGGTGTCTGTAGCCTCCATCCTTTGACCACAAATTTCCCCTGCAAACAGTTGGGTTTTGCACCAAACTAGTAATAAAGTCTGACTTTGTTCCAATCCATCGTTCTGAAAATGCCTGAAAAAAGTTTTCAAAGCTGAAGATAGTTGCAAGATCATTGCAGAGCAATCAACACCATTGTTGAATTGTGTTGTCATCATTCGCACCACGAAATTAAATCAATATGTGGTCAAAGGTTATGTGCACCACCTTAATTACTTTTTGAAGGACCTGTTTAAAAAATGGAGAAAAACAAAACAAACAGAAAAAAACCCAGTCTAAATGACATATGCACACCACACATCTGCTTTCTGCTCACATATTTACTGCACTATATAAACATTAAGAAATAAAGTTTAGTGTAAATGTTAACTGTCATTTGTCATGAGTGGAGCGTCCTGCTGGTCCACGGAAAACTAAGTACATTTTTAACATCACACTAGTGTCTCTGTACACAACTTGTCACATTCCTCTTAGAGTTACATCCTGCAGAATAATATAACAAAAGTAAAAGGACATTAGGTTACCTCGGCTTCATCTTGCCCCTGCAATTAATCTCTTTTCGGCAAAATATATTTTAAATAAAGATTTTACAGCATTTTGTTGTAGTTTTACAGACACTGACTCTCTTAGCAAGAGAAAAGGCTGTCCTTTACGCAAAAAGGTTAAAGGGGAATGACAGGTACCTAAGTGAGATAAATACTGGCTAAATCTTAGGTTTTCTATATTTGTATCCCTGTAGACCCCCACCCCCTCCAATACCACCCCTCCACCTTTCAAGCAGCTGCCGACACTTGCTGGCACTCTTACGGTGGTGCGCTGAAAGGTGAGAATGCTGCGCTACATCGACGCCAGTGTGGCATTATTCCCACGTTAACACACTGTTCGGGAACATTAATATACATCCAAGGTGAGGGGACATAAAGATCCGTCAAGAATTCACGCCCCAATGGATGGCAGCATCAAAAGCTCTGGAAAGGGATCAGACGGAGATGGAAACGGGGATGGACGTTTTGCGCTCATCAGAGCCGGAGTTTTAGGGCTCGTTTTTGTGCTTGCAACATTTGGCAACCTTTTCTTCTTGGGGACCCTCTGGAAGAGAAGGAAAAGAAACACGAGGACCCAGCTGTTCCTCTTGCACCTGTGCTTGGCGGATCTGGTGGTCGCCTTTTTCCAAGTCTTGCCCCAGTTTTCCATTGAAATTACGCACAGGTTCAAAGGGACGGACTTCCTCTGCCGCTCTGTAAAATACTTACAGGTGGTCGGGATGTTTGCCTCCGCGTACATGATAGTAGCCATGACCATAGACAGGTACCATGCGGTCTGCACGCCCATGGTTTCCTTCTTGGAAGGCTCATGTCGGAGGTACATCTCCATAGGCGCAGCGTGGCTCATCTCTCTTGCCTTCAGCTCTCCGCAGCTCTTCATCTTCTCTCTGCAGGAGGTGGAGGTGAACCAGTACGACTGCTGGGCGACATTTATCGAACCGTGGGGGAGCAGGATCTACATCAGCTGGATCACTTTGGCGGTCTTTGCTTTGCCTGCTGCAATTTTGCTGTACTGCCAAATGAGAATATGCACCACAATATACTTCAACATGAGGAGGAAGGCGCTGCAGTCAGGACGCACGGGCACGAAGGGGGTGTCCAACGCAATGCTAAAGACTGTGAAGATGACTTTTGTCATTATAATGGCATACACACTGTGCTGGAGCCCATTCTTTGTTGTACAGCTATGGTCTGCCTGGAGCCCCAGCAGCGCACCCACACAAGGTAGGTTCTCATGTACTACTTATCACTGTAGACATAGATGCTACAACCACCTGTTATACTAAAGAACAACCCTCCTTCTGTTCTTGCACCTTGCTCTGATCACATATTTCTGTTTGTCTTTCTCCAAGGTCCAGTATTTGCTATCATCATGCTGCTGGCAAGTCTCAACAGCTGCACCAACCCCTGGATATATCTGTATTACAGCTGAAAACGATGTCATTCACAAATATATATGTATATATATATATGTATATATATATATATATATATATATATATACACACACACAC
>JAOWBL010055939.1:0-23119 GCA_028564865.1 Zenarchopterus dispar | reverse complement strand
ATCCATCCATCCATCCATCCATCCATCCATCCATCCATCCATCCATCCATCCATCCATCCATCCATCCATCCAAGGCTTAACTCCTGACAGTCCTGCTTGGTCTTTATTAGTTCTTTATTAGTTCTTCACACTCTTCCACTTTATGTGTCTGTGAGGTCACATCCTCCATAACAGTTGAGAGAAGAAATGGTTTGAATCCCACTCCTGGCACTCTGTTTCACTCCTGCTCTACTTTCATGGTGTCTCTTCTTTTACTCCGTCTTATCCCAGGTATCAGTCTTTGGAAAGCTCAGTCAGCTAGTTCCACAGGTAAACAGTGAGCAGTGGGAAAGGAACTTCCCCACTCCTATTTATATATTTGCTGTTTATTTGTTAATGACAAATACATAGTAAATTGCTATCTATTGCTAATTTGCCCCATTATGAAGATGACATTAGAATTTTTTTTTTAAAATCCATGTGCATACAGTTTTAAACACAATACAATCATGTATACCGTATTTTACTGTATAAGGTACTGAAAAAAATAAAATGACATTAAAGTAAGATATAAATAAAAGTAATTTAGTAGCCATTGCTGGAATTGGAGCTGAAGAAAATAAAAATGATTTCAAATGTAGGGCTCAGTAGAAAAATGACTAAGACTCCAACAGGCTGGCACCAGTGCGGTAGGTGATATTTAGGTTAATGTTACAGAAAAAGTTGAACTGATTTCAGTATGTCTCTGTAACCGCTGTGCTAGAATGCAATCAAGTGAGGAATGTAGCTGTTCTTATTTACAGTGTTTTCTGTTGTTATCTGAACAAGTCAGGGTCAATGATGTAACTGCAGCTTACACACACCACACTCACCGGGTTCATCCCATTCACACTGAAACATTTTTCTTCTCCATGTCCCACATGCTTTGAAGGCAGGTTTTCAAAAGCTTTGATTTGAGGGTTAATGTAATTTGAATTGGCTCTTGTTAACTTATTGGATATTGTAAAATCAACAACAGAATAAAGCTTCACACCACTCATCTAGCTTAAGAGCCTGGATGAAGGGGCACCACTGTAACTGCCGCTGTAAATTACCCGTTTAGTTTTGGCCGGGGACTAGCAGCAGAGAGATGGGCCCACATTAGATTCATGTGGACGGAGAGGGCAGCGGCGGCCAGTCTCTTGGGCGGCTGCCGTGATTGGATTCAGATCAGGTGTCTCAGCGAGGCTGAGCTCCATGACAACGAGGGCTTCCTCAGAGACCGCGGCCGTGCAGATCCATCTCTTCCTGCAGCCAGCGGAGTTTACACAGCAGCGGGACGGACACAGAGGCTGTCTCCACGGTGAGCCGCTGACCCCTGAGGTTTCCTTCACAGCCGCCTCGGCGTTAAACAGTGAGATTCAGAGATTCCTTCATACATCAGCCCACCGACTGGATCTGGATGACGGCAGGAAACATTGCTGGGTGTTGGTGTTGTTAAGCTTGTTGGTGTCATATATGATGTCCCTACATGTCCTGAAGAATCAGTGACTGTACATGATGCTGACCATCCGAAGTGATGCTTCATTTTATTCTAAATACACATGCTCCTCACAAAACCTCATGGTCATGTTTTATATCTGTTCTGTCTGTCCCTTTGATAGATACAGTAGAAGCAATATAAGTGGCTCCACGAGATGATGTTCTGTATTAAAAAATGTTTGGACGCTCGGAGCTGTCCTTTTATTGCGTCTAATACTTTTATTGTTTTAATCTGGTAAAGTACTTTGTGTTGTACACGATTTCTGAAAAGTGCTGTACAGATACATTCTGATTGGCTGATTAAAATGAGTGACTTGTCTGTTTAGCTTTTATGGGAAAAGTGCTCATCTACGCTCTGTAGTGAAAACATAAAATTTTGTTCGATCTGTCAAAACGCTACAAGTGAAAGCGAGGATTTCATACTATAAACGCTGCAGCTCCAATTCAAGCAATGGCTTCTAAATCACTTTTATTTATGTATTAACTGCAGCTGGGGATTATTTGATGTGGACTTAATGAACTGTCAAACAAATTACAGTCTGAAAAGAGCGTCTTTTGGTTAAAGGAATAATTCTCTCAGACTGCTGAGGCTGAGATCATCAGTGCTGCCAACAGTTTTTATATCTGTCCAAAAGCACCGCCATGCAAACGCCCGTCATTAGGCTTATTGGATTGTTGGATCCATATTTAATGGCCACATCACAAAAAAAAGGATTTAAAAAGTTTATAATTGTTGAAGTTTTCTAAAATGAATAAATAGGAAATGCTGATTTGATGAAGCTTATTTGCGCTTGTACAGCGCTGGCAGCTGAATGACCTCCAGCTGCTCTCAGAGAGACGTCTGCTTGTCGTTTTTAAAAGATTTATACTCGACAGTTGTTGAATTCCAGTCCTCGAGGGCCGCTGCCCTCCATGTTTGAGATGTTTCCCTGCATCGACACAGCTGATTAAAAAAGAAGGGATCATCATCAGGTTGTTGTCAAGGTCAAAAATCTCAGTCAGTCTGAAAGTAAGATTTGGCTGCTTTTGGATTTCTTGGTAATGGACATCATCCATCCAGGCTGATTTGGTGCCGTGCAAAGAGATAAAAAAGACATTTCAAAAGCATCATCAGAACCTTTCAGAGCGGGCTTGTCCAGTTCTTCTTGTACAGACTGGTTTATCTCAGCCAAATGTACCAATCGAAGGTGACAAACAAACCCATATAACAGACTCAGAATACTTGTCTTTTCTTTTAACAAATATTGGAACATGATGATTTTACAGTTTAAAGCAGCCAAAAGTAACATCTGGGAGTTTTAGATCAGAGGCTCCCTCTTTTGGAATGAAGGTCGAATCATTTTTATGATGGTGTTAGATTTAATCTCATTTGATCCCTCTCTTATTTCGTCTTCCATCACTAGTTTCTGTAGTCTTTTAGTCATCATTGCTCCGATGTCCGCTGCAGTTTTGTGAGACAGCGCCAACATAATTGATGTGTCGCCATAAAACTATACATAGTTATTGCTACAGACAACCAAAACAGGAGTCCAAAGTTACTTTGGATGCCCCCCTCCCTCCCCCCCAGCAGTAGGAATGAGAAATATGGCATTAATTCAACACCAAGTGTATCGTGAAACTAAATCAAAAATCTGAGAAGCAAAACCCAGAATCTGTAACCGAGAAATCAAAATCTCTGAGTGGAATCATCAGACCAAAAGTCTGCTTGTCACAGTCATGAACCAAGCACAAGTTGTTAATGTCTGTCCCTTCTCCGTCATATCCGATAAATCTGTTAATGTGATTGTAAGGCGCTGAGCCATTCAGCAGCCAATGAGCGACCAGATCTCAGCTTTGCCCCGCCTCCCCGCTGAAGACTGACACAGCACTGATTTGACTTGTTTCAGAATTACAAACACAAAGAGAAAAAGAGCAACTCAGAAAGATGGTTCAAAAACTGAGATGGTTTTAGGACCAATGGAGAGAAAAGAAAACTATAACTCAAAGAGATGATTTTGATTTCTGGGTTACAGATTCTGGGTTTTGGCTCTCGGATTTTAGGTTTTACTTCACAATACATTTGACGATGAATTGATCCCATAGAGACAATAATAAATTAAAAAAAAAAACAACCCAATAAACTACTTCTTCAAATGACATTTTACCATGAAACAAACTATTTTCTGCCAAAATACATAGCCTGAAACTTACAAATAAGTTTCATAAGGGTTTTCATCAGACTGAATAGGATAAAACCTTTTGATTGTTGGCTCAGTAAAGGGCTCAAGGTCTGTTGAACTGGTAAACCTAAACATAATGCATTAGATGTTGCTAACCTCTCGCCACGCAGCCTTTTCTATTAATACTGGTATTTGTTTGGAAAATGCCTTGTTCACAGTTCATAAACATTGTTATTCTAATGTTCATTCAGACTCACAACCAATCCTTATGTGAGGGAATGTAGATGATTCATCCACGGAGGGGTTTATTTACCTGTGTGCCTGTGAGTCTCGCTCTCAGCCAGGCTTCCTTTGATTTTCCCTGTTTGTTTGAAGCAGGAAGCTAATTTCAAAAGGCAGGCTTTCTGCTCATGCAAGCTAAAAAAAAATTCCCCTCCGTTTGTGAGTTCCTCCTGACCTAAACGTGCCAAAACTTTGTAAAAGTTCAAATATAAGCTGTGCTGTTGGGTGCATTCATTATTTCTGTAAAGTTATATCTGAGAAAAGACAACAGTGGACATAGTTTCCTGACCATTATTAATGTCCTGGTCCAACTTGTCACATCTGCAAGGTCAGTCTGCAGGTCTTCTTCTTCATCCATGAATGAAGTCAGTCAGTTATACATTACTCTTCCGTTGTTACTATTGATTCACATTTTCGAACAAATCCGTTTTTGTCTGTTTCCCCCTTTGACGATTGTGAGGATAAAAAAGAAATGAAACAATAGGAAGATGTACAGTTTCAAAGTGTGACGAAGAATTTCTGTTGTATATTATTTCATACCACAGCAAGATTTTATCTGTGATTTTTTTTGTTGTAGAAGCATCCTTGAGATGTGATGAAGAAACACCTGCAGTTAACTGTTAGGGCTTTTAGACATTTCAGAGAGATTGAAGACAATTCTTAATTTAAAAAGAAAATTAAAAATTTTTTGAAAATTTCAATTTAAAAGAAGCAGAAGATGAGTTGAACTGAATTTAAAATCAGTGTTTGCATCTTCTTGTTGCATTTAAACATTGCTGGATGTTTCACCTGCTGGTGTTTATAAATCCTGCTGAAATCAGCACCTATAAATCCTGTTTGTGGCAGCGTAGATGAATGCCAGTCAGCGTTCGGCAAGGTCAGTTAGTCTAGCAAAGAGTGTTCAGTATCGCAACTGTTGCTTCAACAATCCACAAAAATGCAGCCTGGTAACACGGAGGTGCTGATTTTGAGAGAACGCCTGATAAACTCTGTGATTTGTGCCCTCTGTCGGGCTTCGCTAAAAAGATGTTCAGTAATGTGGCTCAGTTGTGCGTCAATCCTTAAAATGTTTCAAAGTTGAACCAGCTCTGAACAGGCTCTATACTGAGCTCAGAACCAGAGCATAGTTTATGTCAGTCCTAAAAGGGAACAGAGGTTCTCTGAATCTCAAATTCATCTGACATCTGCCAAACAACTTTTTGACAGTCCGTCTGATGTAACATCTGATTACAACATGATATTCTCTTTTGTTTTGTGAAATAGTTGCCAAACTGCACTTTGGTTGATTGCTGGCAGAAGTTCACGAAGCACACACACACACACACACACACACACACACACACACACACACACACACACACACACACACACCTTCACCCAGTCATAATATTTAGACCCCACTTGCAGAAGAACTCATCAGCGTGTTTCCAGACAGTGCAGTGCTTGTTATGATTTATGGGCCATTTCATGCTCCCATTTCCTTTAGTGGGTAATATGTGTCACTTTTATTTCACTGCTGAAGTTGAAGTGTTGAGGTGAAGTGTTAAGTGATGTTTCAGCGATATGCAAAAGGAAGGAGATTGGCTTAGCCTTAAGTGGACATTTCAGCTCTCATCCAGCCACCGGCGACATCCCGGCCATTTCCTGACTGCTTCACAACAAGGCTGAACCAAGCCTCTGTGTCCTTGATGGTCGCTCTCAGGCTTTAAAGCCTTTCAAACACACAGTCATTGATGCTGCACAAGCAGTGCAACAGTTCAGTCAAAAAGTCCATTTTGAGTCACACATTAGGGATTGGAGGGTTTCATCTCATGTGGTGCAAGAACTGTGACAGACACAACACAGCAAGGTGAAAAACAGAAAAATCTCATGGTCTTTGTTTCGTCGATGCCACTGCTGCAGAAGTCTGTAGATCCAAGTTACTGGAAGCATCTGAAACCTGTAACTCAGCTTCATTCATGGAGATTTTCTTCTTCTCAAACGGTTTGACAGAGTGAGAAAACCACCGGTTCACCAGCTCAAACACGCATTCACTCAGTGCTGCCTGGTCTGTGCATGCATGCAGCATTTCTCTTTATTACACACACGGACGTCATCAGTGAGTGTGTGGGGACTGTGTACCCTGCCCAAAGACACTTCAGCAGGTACGACAAAGAAAAACTGTGGCTCAATCCACTGATGGTTACCATGGTTACACAAATTAGTGTGGCTCAGCCCGTGTGAACTTATGATGCTAACTAATGTTACCTTGCATTCATTCTGATAAAATCTGTCCAAATATCCTCATTTCAGATATCTACTACCAGAGCTGAAAGGAGGGCTGATGGCGCTCTGCTGAGATTCTTCATCAATCAGTCACCAGTGGGTCGCTCAGAGTAACCGGTAGCGGTTTGACTTAGTCCAAACCAATAGCAGGCTAGAGGTTTGGTTATTTAATTTGAATGATCCTGAAATGATCACAAATTTGGGTTTGTCTGTACTGTCCCAGCTTCTTTTATTGGTGTTTTATACGTAGTTTGATCTTTAAACTGTGGACAAAACCTTGTCCATGTCTTCACCTTCACCCAACATTTTTAGAACTAAAGTTTCTACTCAACAGCTACAAGATCACTTTTAAGCAAAAGACCAACTTAAGTGCTCAAACCCCGAGTTTCAAAGGGATATTATCTATCTGGAGAAAAGAACCATCTGTGACACAATAATGACTTTGTCTTAATGACAGTGAAATGACACGTCATCATTTCTTCTTTTCATCCCCTGAAAGCGTCGCTGCCACCTACAATAGTGCTGGATTGTAAATTCGCTGAATTAGACATGAAGAACGGTCACCTCCAGCCTGTAACTTGAAGCTTTGTTCCAAACATAATCAGTTATGATCGGTTTCATTCTTCCTTCAGCTCTCTTGCTTGGAATGAAAGAGAGTAAATCAGGCAGGTTTGAGTGTTGGAGGGGACGGAGTGATGGATCGTCAGACTCTACACAAAAGATGGACCACACAAGGCTAATGCTGTCATTTTTCATGAGGTCATATCAGAGTTCGTCAGGCAGCGCGGTGGCTACTTGGTATACAGTACAAGGCCACACTGGAGAAAAATGGATTTTATCCGTCATGCTCCGTTGCTTCGCTGCAGAGTCATATTTCTCCCCAATATTGTTTGGTGACAGTAACTCCTGAAAGTGACAGGCTTCCTGGTCCAGAACGGGATGCACCAAATCTGACAGCAAGCAATTCGGAAGCAACTCATGCCTGCAGTTATTTCTATACCTAATTCCTCAGTGGATAATTAAGAGGAGAATTACAGCTTTAGCATGAGATCCCCGTGACCGCTGACCAACAGGATCTGGGATCCAGTTACACTTCATATCTCCATCAAAGCAGGACTTTCTATCTCCAATATAATCATGAGTTAAAGGTTACTCTTTCTTTGCCATAGATAGGGTGTTATTCATCACTGAAAATGATATTTTTCCTCATGTGTACAGTACCTGGGTCACTTTTTTTATTTGATTAACTTGTGGCTGGCATTTGGAAGCAGCAACCATCTGAGCACTGGTCATAAACTGACCAATGCTCAGATGGTTGTGGGTATTCCAGGTCATTAGATGCATTTTGTTACCTGGATGACCTGGAATACCCATTACTTATATCTTCACAAAGTTAACTGTACAGCAACATCACAAAACACATCAGCTGGAGGAAATAAGGAAAACACTGGGAGAAGATGTCCCAGATGAGTAGCAGGGACTTTTCCTTTCATACTCTGGAGTCACACCTCAAACCGACGCAGCCGCCATCTGAGTGGAAACTCGGTCCGTTTCAAGCATGTGCTACACTTCCTGAAATATGGCAGCATCCTCGAAGGGTCTTGTTAATCAGCACTCTAACCAAAACCAGCAGTTTGTCCTTTAAACTGAAAGTCCAGAGAGCAAGAGCAATGGATGAGGAGAGCAGCATCTTTCAATCACAGCTGGAAACCTGTAACTGACTTCATCAAAATGACAATTATTCCCAGATAAGACCACCAGAATACCTTCTGACATAACCTTTAGCTTTGTTGAATCACGCTCATTTGGATCCATTTTTAAACTCAAACCAACTGAATTTCATATATAATCTTAATTTGTACAATAATAAGCAATTACACCTGTCATGTAAATGTGAAATTAAATCTATGACACCAGAAGTGTGCGGTAGAATCTGAGGTAGAATAAGAAAATAAGATTCAAAATGAAATTTATTATACTGAATTACTATTAAACTTCCCATCCGATCATATTCCATCCACTCATGATTCATATTTCTTGTCCTTTTGGGTGCTTCAATCAAATCTGTGGTTAGGTAGCAAGAGTAAGAAAAAAAAAAAAAAAGAAAAAAAACCCAACATCAAATTAAAGGAGGAACAGTTGCTGGCCTGGTCCATTTAAAATGAAACTAATACAAGCAATATATTAGTGCAACTTATTCAAAACAGAAAGCCAAATAAAACCCAGCATCCAGCCTCTATGAAGGCTGTCAGAGCTTTAAGACCGCCTCTTTACCAGGGAAGCACACAGAGCACTTTTTTTCTCCATCCTTTTTTTGATTCAAGAGTGTATGCTGGGATGGACAGTAAACGAATTACACTAGTACCTGTTAAAAGTTCAGAGTGTTATTATTGGCAAAAGAAAGAAGAATCAAATGAAAAGTTCAAAATGGAAAAAAACTGAGGTTAAAATGTCAATTTTGATTTGTTGTCACTTCCTCCCTGTCGGAGGGAGTCTCCGTCAGTATAACTTTCCTTCAGACTCACGTACCACAGAAAAGGGAGGAGCTGGCATGAAGTCAGCCGTCCTGAGAGATGACTAAATATACATGATCTCACTGGCTGGTTCTTGCTCCTCATTTGACCCTTTCAGTGCTGATCTGAAGTAATGAAATCCAATCCAGCCTCATCAGTCCACCCGAATGTGTTTCAGCTCTATCAATCCATGTTACAACACCCACGCCAAACACTAACGATGTCCAATACGCTATTAAATGAACATGACAGATATCTTTCTTTTAATCTAACTGATTTATGAAAGCCTTTCACCACATTCCACTTAAAATGATACAAGTCAGCAAGTTTAAATGGTTCACCGATGCTTCCACTCCGTCTGTGTCAGGGTTCAAGTGTGCTCCGCTGGGTTTCTGGTTTCAGAAGAGTCACCAGATGCCAGGGTTGGCTGAGCATCTTCAGCTGACTGATCGACAGAAACGTTCTTACACCCTCTTCTCCTGTGTACTTTCAGGAGAAGATTCATGTTTGATTTTCTTTGCAGAACATTGTATAAACTTTGCCAGCGAAGTCCCAAGTTCAATAAAAAATGATTACGGTAGAGCGTTCACTGCTCTCAGCTCCCTCTTGAAGTAATTTCCTTTGATTTTTGCAGTTACGTGAGTAAAGCTTCTTTCTGATCGTGTTAGATTGCAGCCTCATGCAAAACTTACTAAAATTAATTTTGACTCAAATCCCAATAGCCCACAACCTAGATGAAAAATCAGTGGGCTGGAGAGCTGGAATGGATGAAAAGAGAAAAATAGAAAGAAAGTCACCCAATCTTTCTTTCAAAGTTGTTTCCAAAGAAATGTGTTTTTAGTGGCGAGGTGAAATTGGCCGACCATGGCTCAGTGGATGTAAACGGCTTTAACAGGCCAACAGTGGGAGTGAAAGTTTTCTCAACTCAAATGAAAAAGCTCAGAAAACTGATTTATTTGATCATTTCCACTGTGTTGTTGTTTATCTAGGTCCCTCTGAGCCCAAAGAAGTTGATATCGCTTTTAAACAGTGTAAATATCAAGGTCTTTTTGAAAAATCTGGTTTTATATGGCATTTTTGAAGCTTGGTAAAGGTTTTCTCCAGAGCATATCAGCTATCCATGAATAAACATTCTTGGGTCTGATTCATCTGACGGATATCCCTCTTACTCCTCTTAGACTTGCATCCTTGCCTTTTACATACTAAAACTCCTCCAGATTCCTTAAATAGTTTAATGACACTGTGTTAAAGAAAAACAAGCAAATCACTTCCACACTTTCCCCAATGAACATTGCTTTAACACATCTAAAATGACTTAGTTAATACTTTGCATTCTGGCATTGAGGAAGTCATGTGATGAACATTTTGACTCACTCTTTGTGGAATCACATTTTAAGGTGTGTGAGATTTGGGGTTCATGAGTTCTGCATTTATCTGTTTCCAGATGTGACACACATCCTGTTCTTTGGACAAGTCAGGGCTGAAGGTGGGCCTGTCCAATACCTGTACCCTCCTCTTCCTTATATTGATCAGTTGCCTGTCTTAGCTACTTGTCTGCACACATTACAAGAGATTCATATGTGAAGTTACACATCCTTTTTGAGAGTTTTTTTTTAATCTAGTGAAATCTAAGTCCGTGGGGTTTCACACTAATTTAAGCAGTGATTGGGGGCAGAAAGAAAAGACTCCGAACCGTGACCGACTGAAATGATTATAATCAGAGCGACTTCCGATAAAAGAAAAGTTGTTCTTTTGCAGAAATATATTGCAGAAAGTAGCTCAGCCCAATATGACTCATGAGATAAAGGTTTTTGGAATTCATATGTAGTCTCTGTACCTTCCAGTTGGGGAATCAGAGAAGAGGAACCCCTTCATTTTCACTCTCGTTCAGTTTCATGAGATCCCTCACCATCCATTCATAGCACTGATCTACTAAAGTGAGACTCGGAGGCTCACTCCTTTCATACATCAGAGCTCTGCTTCAGTATATCTGATGAAAAACCATGGCTACACATCTTGTACCTCCCCCTCTAATCAGCTGGAGTGTCCATCCCTGAAGACAGAGCTCAGTCATCCATCCAAGGACAAAGCCGTGTTCACCTCATGGCTCTCATTGGCTGGTGCAACGGCAGTGAGGTTGCCCAAATCATCTCACATTACCCCCCATTTGTCTTTACTGGACTTGTAGTAGACACCCTGAGCATGCCAAGATAAGAGGGAGAGTCCATTCATCCATCTTGATTCATCAAGTTCAGAGACTTTTAGAAATAACCGCTTTCAACTGAGCACAGAGGCTCCTCCTTGGCCTTCACGCCTCTCAGAGTGACTGTGAGGGATGGTCTCAACCTTGATTTTGAGTCTTTTGTGACCATAAGAATTTACAGCAGTAAAAGGCTTATTTTTGACAAATTATGGTGAGAAATGTAACAGGAAATGAATTTTGGTTTTAGTGGGTCATCGCAAAAAAAGAAAATGAAATGTAGTTTTTCATAGACATTCTATTTTAAACCAAAGCTCCTGGCGTATTTGTAGTAAAAGCAGCTCAAGAAGCCCTTTGTTTCCATTTCTGAGCGTACAACAGTAAGAGAAACTTAAAAGTGGCTGTGTCCAAAACCACCCCCAGTCTCTATCTCGTCCACTGGTCCACAGTCACTATGTAGGGACTTGTATGTTGAGAAGTTTGCAGTGAATTCTTCGGCTTAATGAACTTTCAGAAACAGCTGCAGTAATTGTTTTTCCAGCGCTGTTCATTGCATCATTGCTGTCACACAGACTAAGCAGGCATATGTATCATTACTCTATACTCTGTTTTCTTATGCTCCCAAATAAAATAAAAATTGCCCTGACGTCTTGTTTGTTCTTCTTTTCAAAATACTGCAATTTTAATCCACAGATTTTTGCTCCTCAAATATGTGTCTGAGTTTTGACCTGAAATATTTTTCTTACAAATCTGTGACTTTATAAAGTCAGAAATGCTGAGTTTTTCTCATAATTTTACTCCTTCCACCTAACAATGTGTTTTTTTTCCCTCAAATGACCCTAAAATATCGTTGTGCTATCTCAGCTAGTCTTGGCAAACATTTGATGAAAAACTCAAATTAAATTTCAACTTTGCAGTCACAAATTCACCCAGTTTTTTTAACATGTCCCTAACAAGCCATCCAGCAACATTGCGTGGCCATCAGGGGCAGTTCCTCTGTTGGGATGGTGGTCCACCTTCTTAAGGAGGGAGGGTCTTTTGCAATTATACAGTAATCACACTCAGCCTCCCTGGTACCGTCTATGCAGGGAGGAACGTCTGATTGATTGTCAAACCTCAAATGCAGGAGGAATCTTATGGGTTACGTCCTGGACCAGCTCTATACCCTCACTAGGGTCCTGGAGGAACCTTATGGGTTACGTCCTGGACCAGCTCTATACCCTCACTAGGGTCCTGGAGGAGGCGTGGGAGTCTGCCCAACCAGTTCACATGTGGTTCGTGGACTTGGAGAAGATATTTGACCGTGTCCCTCAAGGCACTTTGTGGGGGTGCTCCAAGAGTATAGGGTACTAGGTCTGTTGCTTTGGGCTATCCTGTACAAAAGGAATGGGAGTCTGGTTTCCATTAGTAGTAAGTTGGATTTGTGCCAGGTTGGACTCTGTCAGGACTGCCCTCTGTCACTGATTTTGTTCATTACTTTTATGGACAGAGTTTCTAGGTGCAGTTGGTGGACTGACAGAGTCTGGTTTTGTGGCCAAAGAATTCAATCTCTGTTTTTTGCACATGATGTGGTCCTTTTGGCTTCATCAAATCATGATCTTCAGGTTTTCTTGGAGTGGTTCACAGCCAAGTGTGAAATGGTGGGGATAGGAATCAGCACTTCCATATCAGAGACATTAACATTCACGGATGCTCCGCATTTAACAGCTGAATCTAGCGTGCCACCTGTCCCTCTAACATTAACTGACACGAGGAAGTATGGAGGTTTTTATTTGCCATTGTTTCTTTTAATTTGTGCTCAGAGGATCATGTTCTGGGTCTCAGAAAAGGATGTAGAGACAACATGTATTGTAACAAATGCTACATAAATAAAAATTAATTGACCTGTTTAAAAATGCCCAGAATGAACAGAAATAGGCCTTGTAGAGTGAAGCTCTGCTCTCTCCACAGTCTCCAGCCAGGTTCCTCTCCACATGAAGCAGAGAAATAGCACTGAATTTATTTCCTTTTCCTATGTTAATCTCTAAATTGATTTTCCAGTTGCCACACGAGCAGTGTGTGATTTGAAATAATGGCTGATAGATAGAGACAATTTCATTCCTATTTTAGTCTTTTTTATCCAGATGAAAGCCACAGAAGGTCACATTTCTGGCACAATGAAGCCTTGCCAAATGATGCGCTCTTCTTATAATAGGAAGAGACAGAGATTGTAATTTTACACTTGTTTATACCCCACACTTCCTAACTCTTCTCACATCACATCAAATTGATTTCACTCCTCATATTGCAGCAATCCTCCAGTTTCTACCAGTCGATGCTGGAATTAATCATGGTAATGTCTCCTCTCAGTGAATAGGAAATTAATTTTCACTGCCATAGTGATCTAACTAATAACAGGGTACAAGTTAGGAGAAAATGGGAAATCATTACTCAGCGAACATTATCTTTATTATTTGTACTCACTTCTGAGCAGAATTGAAAGGGCTGGCAGGAAGGAAGTGTAAGCAGATAGCTTGAAGTGTATCTGACTTTCATTGAGATCCCGGAGAAGACATTAAAACGGCAATAGGCCATTGATTTCCTGCTAATAGATGAAAGAGGAAGGAATAAAAAAATGCTGAAAGAAATCCCCCTCCCTTCGTTAATTCATCCGTACTATTAAAGTCAGTGAGTTGAAATCTCTTGTTGAACGACATGAGATTGGCAAATTTGGATCTTAAAACCCAAAGTTAGTAAAATCATAACATTCTAATGTATGTTTGACATCCATAAATCAAAATGACACCCCACTGAAACCCTTATCAGTCATCTGTAACTGAACAAGACTGGAGAAGAAAGAAATATAATGTAAGCACTGATGCTCTTTGGGTCATGGAGGAGAGAAGACGCCAGAGGTCTCCAAGAACAGCCACCTGTGACCACTGCAAGAACTGCCTTCCATAAATGTCTGCAGCACAAATGAAGCAGTTGGTAATCCCTGAGACTCAAGGCCAGACAGTCCTGACCATGAAGAAACCCAGGATATGGGAAGTGCCATCAAACTAATTAGTGATAACCTGATACTTCACAACATTTAAGCTTCTGTTGGGCATCGTAAGCCCCATTCACACAGCCAGTTTGTTTTCTCCCCTGTAGTGTCTTTAGTCCACCTGAGCATGTTGTGTGAATTTCACTGAGCCAGAAAGGTGTAAGATTTTGTTCACTTGTTGTCTTGCTTCACCTTGGGAGATAGTAACAGTGCCATAACAGGGCGAAATGAGTGCTGTGTGAGCTGGCAAAGCAGAAAACCCTAAGTGATGCAAAGCTTACAGGAAACTCCCTACAGAGAATCAAAACAGTCCATTATAGAGAAACTGAAAGGTGGCCATCTGACAGGACCCTACCTGCCCAACTATCAAGAATTACCAGCTGAAAAAAATGCTTTATCGTTTGTTTTTGTCAGAAAAAACAACAACATGAATGTTATTGTCAAACGTAAATGGTGTAAATGGTGTGTAGGCACCAGCACTCTCTGGGACTTCCAATATCTGGTAAGCATACAATTATCATGAGAATGTTTCACTGGATTAACAAATGCAAGTTTCTGTGGAGCACACATGAACGAACACACAAGATGTTTTTGATACAAATATTGAACAGATTCATTAAGTCTATGGAGTTTCTAACAAACTGATGGCCACTTTTACTGACAGTATATCAAACTTTGAAAAGACATTTAAAATCAATTGTTGTGTCTGACCACAAGGAGGAAGATACTGCAGTGAGGATGAGGAGAATACATCCACAGATTTGATCAAATCAAATCAAACTTTATTTATATTGCACTTTTCGTACAATAACATGTAGCACAAAGTGCTTTAACAGTAAAAACAAAATCAGTCCCACCCATCCACCCACCTCCTTCCCCACCGACCCTGATCCTTATCAGTAATAATTGATAGTGATCAGTCATCACAGATGTCCTTTCAGATGTGCTTCATGTATTTTCTGGCTGTATGGCTTCAAGAAAAAAAAAACTATCGTTTTAAACTCAAATTCATCAGGAGCAGTATTATTTGTAGAGTGAACTATTTTCATAATCTAAACATTACCTGGACTGAGATGCTGTCACACACTCACCGATCACTTTATCAGGTACATCTTTCTCGAAAAGTTGTGGCTATATACACACTAAGTGTATGCAGAAGTCCGCTCCGCAGTCGTTCGTTTCACGATATCGCTATTCATGCTTGACTGCAACAAAGCTAACCTCCATGACTAGTTGAGTGACTGAGTCGTGGTGGACCTCGTCTAGTCCTAGCAGCATTTGTTGTACAGATTGAGTGTATCTGGGCTCTTCAGCTTTTAAACTGCAGCTCCATGTCTCTCTGTTCCCAGATTGTCAGCTTTCCAGCCTTATTCTCCCTGTGATTCTCTTGTTCGCAGTGTTCCTGATGCTGCTTTCTCCTGACAATGACATCAACTGAGTCCTTTTGGATTTTCTTGCACTGACATGGATGGTTTTCTGGTTTTGGAACTTGGACTGGCTTTATTGGATATCATCTTGGACCAGGCCTTTCTGGATTATCTCGCGTGGATTCTGAGGGCTCTCCTGGTTTCGGGACTCGAACTGTTGTAGGACTATCGGAATAGTCATTGCTGGCGGTGGTTCTGCTGAACCCCCTTTGGGGTCTCACCATGAACTCAGTGAAGCTGTCAACTCTGCATAAGACCAAAATGAAAACCTTTTTCTTAACTCTAAGAACTGCATCTGTATTCTGTAGGTCCACATATGTTACAAGAATAAACGTTAATAATATTAATTAGCATCATAGATTTAAGCTAAGAAAGCTAAAATTGTTCCAACTTTCAGCCCTGTTTTTTCCACCCAACTGCAACATGACACCCTTCAGGCCGAGTAATGAGAGGCTTCCAAACCCACCGAGACCTGTGCGTGACATCACACAAATACTCTTTTGTTGTTCTTATACGGTAAAGACAGAAAACAGAAACAGGGCAGGAATCAATCCTGGGTCAGTCCCAAGTTAAATCAATTTGGATCTGGTATTTAACATGGAAATAATCCTTTTTGCTGCTTTAATTGTATGACTTATATAAGTAAATTCATGCATCATTTTTATACAGATGCATTTATAATATACAGCTGTGAAAGAGAATATGCAGTAGTTGATGATGAAGAAGACAAAGCAAGATAGAAAATTGATCCACTGTGGTTCTGTGTTGTGTACACACATACATATACACACATACATATACACACGTATATACACACGTATATATACACACATATGCACTCACTGGTCTCTTCATTAGGTATACCAGGTGAGCTTAATAAAATGGCAAGTGAGTACACATAAAACACTTATCTGGCAAAAGTTTTTTGCTTCATTTCAATAAATTAAATAAATCAGGATGAAAAAGTTAGTTTAGTTAGCTTGAGCTGAGTTTTTTTTTTTTAAACTGTTATACCACATTTTTATTGCTTTTACACCAAAAAGTCATAGGATCAAAAGAGGGTGTACTAACTTTTGCACATGACTGCATAGATACAGAGACAAATGAGACACATGTGGGAACAATCAGTGAAAGCAAGCAAAGGAAGAACCAGAGATGGAAGCCCACATGTGCTTAACCCAGAAACCTTTGCTTATCTGGAGCTGAATCAGGCAAATTAGTTGATTAGTTTGTCATCCTGGTTGTCAGGTTTAAACCAGGCTTAAGCCAAAGGTGCTGCAGGTGCTCATGTCTCCTGCATCCATCTCCTGGTATGTCAGTCTTCGTTTAGCCTCGGGTACTTGGTGGAAAAGATCAAGAGAAGGTGGAAAGCTTAGTACACCCTCTCCAATTTTAATATCAGGCCTATGGGTGGGGTAAGTATGAATAAACCCTGGTTGCAGCTGGTGAAGAACCACTTAAGTCTGGAAGGCTCATGACAAGTGTTACCCCAGACTTATATGCTTCCAGAGGAACAGATCATCCAGTTTCCTTAAGTAAAAGGTGACATCATTAACATATAAAATGTTTTCATCTTAAGAGCCTCAGGCACCTCATGGCAGAAGAGCAAAGTTCCTGACTGTCAAATACTGAAGCAGGCAGAAATGGTCATGACTGACAGAGCTGAACAAGTTAGACCGTTAGAGCAAATATTATAATTTGACCACAGAATTACTGCACAGTAATACTAAGTTACAATGTTCTTTACTACCAGAGTATCTAAGGTAAACTCATGTTTTAACATGGGTTTCATAAATAAAAGAAGCTAATCGACTTCAGTGATGTTTCCTCTCAGCTTCTGTGTTTGGACAGTTTAGTCAGGTAATTAACACCGAGGTCGTCGGCAGTGTGAGACGAATTCCTGACCGAGGATAATGAAGGATTCCATCATCTTCTCAGCAAACAATGTGTTGTTCTTGTCTACCCACTCCACCCCCACCACCTGTACATCAGCGTATTTTCATAAAGCATGACCTGATCAGGGGTCAGTGGGAACCGAGGAAAGGCTCCAGCCCTAACAAAGAGCTTCCTGTTCAGCTCCGGCACACTAAATGCAGAGGTGTTCAGTAATGTGGACAGATGTCTTAAGAGTATTTACCAGGAACCAAAAAAGACAGGTTTCCTTCTACCAATGTATTGATTTGTTTTTTTGTTTTTTTTTTAAAGACATACTCCAGATCTTACAAAGCAATATAAAAGCAATTGGCCTCATTTGAAAAGCAACACCCTCTTTAAATCCCAAGGTTTTTGTAATAAGCAATCATCTTTTCAGGTTTAAAAATGAGGCAAATACAAGATGAACAACAACACATGGATATATCAGAATGTGTCATTATTATTTATTTTATAAAAACCAAGACTACATGCAGAAGTAGTGAGTGAAAAACGAAGTAAAGCACAACCCATGACTGACTGACTCACTTCTGTCAGGACCTCGATCAGGTCCAGGTCTGGTCTCTGACAGAACCTTTCCAACGCCTTCATTTGTTTCTTTCTCAGCTTTTCTGAAGTAAATGCCCTGCTTTGTTTGGGATCGTTGTTCTGTTTGAAAAATCCACTTACATATAGTCTTCAGCTGTTGTACAGCTGCTTCATACTCATCTTCATAATACTCTGGTATACTTGTCCACAAACATATTCTGGTATACTCAACGACTGTAAGGTGCCCAAATCATCCCCCCTCCACCACCATGACTGACAGTCACAATCACAGTGAGGGTCACCATCTCAGATGTCAGGTTTGTGAGACTTACTGTATGCTTATTAAACTGTGTCCTCTTTATAGAAAAAACAGGTTGAATCTGAGAGGAAAACTGAACTGGAATGCAATTCCGTGTCTTTTTAACAGCTATTATTGTACTTTTGAAGAATGCCGGGGATTTGTGCTGACATGCTGTGTTTGGTTTTCTGTGAACATGAGGAGGTGCATTTTGAGCAATCTTCTTGTCTTTAGTCTGTGCAAAGCAGGTTCAAGTTTTGAGGTTTGTTCAAATGCAACTTTGCAAACATGAGCCATGATGCCAGACACTTTTTGGATAGAAGAAGCTTTCTTCTGGCAGATGTTCCAGATAAACTGTACTTGTTTAGTTTTCCAAAATGTACATGAACTTTAACATTTAACATGTTCACTGAGTAAAAGAAAAAGCAGTTCTGTGCACAGTAATCAAGGTTCATGCAAAATGAAATGTATTTTCAAAAAATAATGTTATTGTTCTTTGTATTAGCATTTGAAGTTTAAATCATTCACCCATCTATCCATGATCTAGACCTGCTTATTCCTATTCAGGGTTTTGGGGATCTGTTTGAGTCTATTCTATGGAAGAATTGAGCAAATAAACATAACAGTTACAAGAGATGTAACAAGAGTAAATCTTGGAAATTATCATAAAAGTGACCTAGCCTTAATGTCTACAGGGGACACTCAGACAGTCAGAGCTAGAAAAGTTGCTAAGACCACTTAATGTCAGTTTAATTTGCCGTACTATCTAATACTATCTTCATCTTGAATCACAAACTAGAAAAACAAAAGCTATTTGAAATCAGTTCTTTATCCAATTAATGAAGAATTTGGAGGTGGAGCTTAGAGCTACTTTGGTAAAAGACAATAAACCATGTGAACCATTCCTCACAAGAAAGTGATCTCTGAAGACATCTGACCAAGAGTCCAGACCTGCATAAGACTGGACAGATATACAAAGTCATGTCCAAGCGTTAAGACATGCATTAGTCCACAGTTAGACAAGTGGAAGTTCAGCCAAAATGACTCCAAAGACACAGGACACTGCGGCAGGACAGTGGCCCTAGACATGGAAGCAACCACCACAGAAAAACACTTTTCCAGTGGTCCATTCAGGGCCCAGACCTTAAACCCATAGAGATGCTGCTTAAGGATGTATGGCGAATCCTTCACTCCAAACTTCCTACAACTATTTGAGTCAAAGCAGGAGTGCTCAAAAGACCTAAAAAATGCTTGCTTAAAGACAAAATGTTGTGCTCTATCAACACACAAACCAAAAATGATCAAACAATCAAACAATATGAAGATTAGATCTCATTTTACCGAACATTAAAGCATATAACCTGTGATCTGTAGAGAGAGCAGGGAGCAGGGGGAGGAAAATCTGGAGAGGTGGAGGTATGCTCTGAAAAGAAGAGGGATGAAGGTTAGTCGCAGCAAGACAGAGTACTTATGTGTGAATGAGGGGGATGCAAGTGGAACAGTCAGGTGACAGGGAGAGGAGATATAGAAAGTGGAGGATTTTAAGTACCTCGAGTCAACAGTCCAAAGCAACGGAGAGTGTGGAAAAGAGGTGAAGAAATGTGTGAAAGCAGATTGGAATGGGTGGAGAAAAGTGTCAGGAGGGATGTGAGATAAGAGTATGAGCAAGAAAGAAAGGAAGACAGTGGTGAGACCGGTGATGATGTATGGTTTGGAGACAGTGGCACTGAGGAAGAGATAGGAAGTAGAGCTGGAGGTAGTAGAAATGAAAATGTTGAAGTTCTCTTTGGGAGTAACAAGGATAAATAGGATCAGGAAGAAGTACATCAGAGAGATGCCATATGTTAGATGCTTTGGAAAGTCAGAGAGGCCAGATTGAGGTGGACATGTGCAGAGGAGAGATGGTGTAGATATCTGTAGATCGACAATGAGGTTAGAACTGCCAGGAGGCCTAGGGGAAGACCAAAGAGGAGGTATATAGATGTACTGAAGGAGGACATGAGGGTGGTTGGTGTGAGAGAGGAGGATGCAGAGAATAGGGTTAGATGGAGATAGATGACTTGCTGTGGCAACGCCTGAAGGGAACAGCTAAAAGGAAAAGAAGAAGAAGAAAGCATGTAACCTGTAAATTCAGTGGATCCACTCACTTATTTTTCACACTGCACACAAATCAGCACTTGTGCTAGAAATACTCACATTGAATATGTTTTCTGCTTTGCTGACATTAGCTGTGAACAGTAAATGACCTGCATCTGTGAGGTTTTATGCCCTGTCGTCAAGTCCTTGGTTATTGAACCTGCTATTTACTGAGCGCTGACAACCACAGTTACGAGTGAAGTCATGATGAAACACTGGGTTTCCCCCCTTTCAATGATAAAATTACAAACGCTAATGTGTCAAATTTATGGCTGTTTAGGGAAATTAGATCTAATCCAATGAGAGCAGTTTGGCTGGAAGATCCAAATATACCTTTTGAGGAAGCAAGGTAATAACATTTTTAATTTCAGCACTTTAAGTAGTTTAATTGATGACAAATGCAGCTTGAGCATTCATGAAATGTAAAAGGGAGATATTTTCCTAAATCCCAATGATCATGATGAAAGAGATGTGAAAGCCCAGGTTGTAGGTGTGATCGGCATGCTCCTGTCCCCTGGAGGATCCCACATCAGGCAGGTGAGAGAAAGGGCAGCTCTTCTTACGGGATCACGCTGAGGCAGGGTGATCACTGGATGTGAATGTCACGTGTGAGAGATCAGGGGTGTGACGGGAGGCTGCAGAGAGGCTGGCTGACAGATCCACCATGAATATTTACAGGCTCGCCCTTCTGTGTCTGACAGAGGCCCACTCCCCCCCTCCTCTCTGTGTTTGATGTGATTTGCTTGTTTTGTATGCAGGTGTCGATATGTGCGGATTAACAAGCAAAACAGGCTGGCGTATATCCTGTCAGGAGTTCATGAAGCAAAAACCTGTGATTTGTTGTTTTTTTTTATTTTTTACATGAGCAATGATCAAAACAAAGTCAACATCTTTTCCTTTTCCAGTAGTAGCAGGAGCAAGGTGTAATACAGAGGGACTTTACTGAAAACTAAAGAAGATCAAATGAGAGCGGTTCCATAAAAATCAAAAAACAGCTTTCCACCAGCAGGGTGAAGAGAACATGAAAACAGCACAAGGACTTACTATAAAATGAGATAAGGGACATAGATAGTTTTCCTGATTTTAAGTGGCACAAACAACCTCCGAGATGGCAGTGATAATTTAAGCAGAAAATTGAATGTGGTCCAGAGAGGAGCGTTTAGAATTTCAGCTTAAATTGACTTCTCTGACTTCTGGACTTCTTTGGGTAGATTTGATTGAGATAATAGTTCCACTTCAGGTTTTGCAGCATAACTTGCATGAACACCCAGCAGGTATGTCCCACTGTAGATGATGTTTTTGAGCTTCACAGTGAGTGGAGGAGTAGAGGACCTATTTCAAAGGTAATAACACGCTCAGGCACCATCAGAGATGCAGGTGTTTGAACTTAAAGCTGATAACAGGATGGTCGCTCTCTTGTGTTGTGGTTGGAGGATGCAGCATATGTGGACCATATGCACATATGGTTTCTCCTTTGCATGATCATTCTTTAATTTTCATTTGCTGATGGTGCAGCAGGCAGCATGCTGGCTTGGTGGTGAGCACCGTTGCCTCACAAGCTCCCAGCAGGGGTCTTTCTGTGTGGAGTTTGCGTGTTCTCCCTGTGCCTGTGTGTATCTTTTTAAAACATGTATTTTAGGCTGGTTAATGACTCTAAATTGCCCATTGGAGGGAATGAAAGTGTGTGTGGTTGTTTGTGTATACGTGGCTCTGTGATGGACTGGAAATGTGCAGTTTTTCACCAACTGGTTAACAGCTGCTCATCTTTAGTTTGTGCACTGTCATGTCATAGACGAGTTAATAAATGACCTAATTAGGTGCAAGATCTTCCTCCAGATGTTTCTTTTACATTTCACAAGTTTTGTGAGATTTTTACATTCAAAATAATCACAGAATCTTAATTAAAAACATTTGAGAGTTAAAACACTATCTATTCTCAGATGGGAAGGAGAGTTAACCTCTGTTAGGGACCAAAATAACATGAATCAAATATTTTTGAGTTCGAACTGAACATACGTTTGCAGAAAAATCGGAATTAGTCTGAACAGACAAACTGAGGCAATTTAACTTTGTATGTGTGTGGAAAAAAAGCATAAAAAGGACTGTTTATGCAGGCATCTCTGTGCAGCTGACTACTGCTGACTGTCGACTGCTGATGTTGTGCAAACTACTGTCAACAGAAACAAAAGGAGGAGAATTCGTTGCCTCTGCTTCCATGGGACTAAATTGGTACTTGTGTATTTGTGACAAAATGGCAAGAGTTGGAAGCCCTTGAACTCTCCTCCTTTTGCACGTTTTCTATTTTGGATGAAATACTGAGAAATAGTGAGATTAGCAAATAATTGCCGTCTGTTTTTAATTGTGTGACAACTTTTTGTTTACCTGCTTTTGAACCAGGCTTTTAAAAAGCCAACATAATAGTCTGTAAAGAGTATTTTATCAGAAGGTCTGACTGATATAAATCCTCAAATTACTCGAAATGTATGTTAGAGGAATGGATGTAGGTGTCTGCTTGAAGCTTTTACAAATGGCCTGAACACCAGACAAATTGGCAGTAAGGCCCAGAATACTTCGGTGGTAATTTGGGAATCAGATACTGCATGTTCTGCAAATAATCACTAATGTAGTCTGAATTATAGATGAGCAGCAAGCACAGATATGTGGTAAGGTCACTTCTGCCTGACTTTGCATCACCTGTTTCTTTATTCTCAAACTTGTGCAAAACTGTAATCCAAGGTTTAACCTCTATGGACACACACACACACGCACGCATGCACGCACGCACGCACGCACGCACGCACGCACGCACGCACACACACACACACACACACACACACACACACACACACA
>JAOWBL010055909.1:0-23122 GCA_028564865.1 Zenarchopterus dispar | reverse complement strand
TTTTGACACCACCAGGATTAAAATATATATATATATATATATATATATGTATATATATATATATATATATCAATATTTAGCTGCCGGATAAAGCGCAGATCAAATATTATAAACACTCCTGAAATTCTTCCAAGATGGTAGTAAGACCAGCCATCTATATTGCTTAGAGACAGCAGCACTGACCAAGAGACAGGAAGCCCAGCTGGAATTACCAGAGTTGAAGATTTTACTTTGGGAGTGGCAGGGACAGAGAAGATAAGGAACAAGCACATCAGGGGTCTCTGAGATAAAGTAAGAGAGGCCAGACTGAGATGGTTTGGACACATAAAGACCAGGGATAAGGAATTCAGTGATGGGAGGATGTTGGTGCTATCAGGCACAAAAACGAAGGAAAGTCCAAAGAGCAGATTTCTACATGTGGTAAAAGCAAATTGTGCACCTGGTTGGTGTCACAGCAAAAACCTGCAGCAGAAGGGACAAGATTTAAAAAAAAAAAAAAACAGATCCACTTTAGTGACTTCTAAAGATAAAAGAAAAGGAAAAATATTAAAAACACTTTCAAGTTTGAAGATGCACAGCAAAATGTTCTCATATTAAAAACAAAAAAACAGTAGCATGTTTTTTTGTTTTTTATTTTTAGATCTAATAACAATCACTGCTGAACATTTGAAATATATAACATGATGGTACACATTTTTTAAAATCCCATTTTCAACTTATACAAAAAATACAGTTCTTCTTTACTTTCTGATGTCAAAATAATACTTTTGGAAGTGTAATTTAAGACAAAACAGAGGATTTGTTTTTGCAATTTGCCATTTTTAGCCCAGCTGTTCCCCATCCATCATGCTGTGTAGTGCAGCTCTGTAGGCTAGTTTCATTACTGCTGATGTCTGAAAAAAAATTGAAGTCAATACGCAATTGTCACAAGATTAAGGAAATTTAAGAACAAAGTGAAATCCACAAGAGACAGGAATCCAAAGTCGTGGAATGTCACAAGACCTAGATGGCACTTCCGTTTATATGGCATCAAAACTGGTATTTTAACATGTAAAAAACTGTTTTGTGCTCTTTTAAGGCTTTAGGCACAGCTCTTTTAGCAATTCTCATAAGTTTTGTAACCTGTTTTCTGGCCTGCATCAGTGTCGTATATATACATCATATAAGCATATAATTAATGCAAAAAAAATAGCCCAGGGGGACAGGGAGAAACTTTGTTGTGGTTTTCTTCAATGACTGTGTCTGCTGTATATCTCAAATAGACACTCACACACACATTCATATACACACACGGAGTAGAAGACACAGAGAGAGTTGAGTCACTGGATGCCTCCAGCTACGAGGGACAGCTTTTGTATCAATACAGTTGATTTTCTCAACAGCTTGAAATCCATAGAGAGCTGAAGAGGAGCTTTCATCTCACAAAGTATAACCCTGGGAAGGAAAAACAAACTAGTCTTTGTGATTTGATTTGCCTGCCTTGATGGCCTAACCATGTCTTTTTAGTTTGTTGGAGTTTTTTTTTTCCTTCACATGGGGACCTCAGGTACTTTTAGAATTAAAAAGAAAAAAAGAACAAAAAAATGCCTCTAATTTGCATCTTCAAGTTGTTTTGTTGAAGCACCCTTCTAATTTCCTTTGACTGTAGTTTAGCAGAAGAAAAGTACAAGTTTTACAAAGTGACATAAAGTCAGGGTTGGCATGGCTCATGTATAACTGTCTTTTTTTAGAAAGTTAACATACAATATTTAGTACACAAGGCATACCTGCTGTAATTGTGAGTGCATACATAAACTAATAATCAAATTTAAACAGAGAAAATTAGTAATTGCATAGGGGCATCAAATGTAATTACTTTTTAAGTTGAGATTTTAGCTTTTTTATTGACAGTGACTAGCCATTTTGAATAAATGGAAAAACAGAGAAATATTACAAACAGTGGGAAGTGGAGAAACCAGCAGTGGACTCTCCTACCTGTAACTTAGCTGAAAATTACCTGTAAGAAAGATATATTCTGCTGTTGATGTTCAGGATGCATACCACTCAACTCATCTGCATTAATCCCTAATACATCCCAAACAGCCAATAAAGAAAATATTTAAGGTGCTACAATGGTTTAGTCAAAGTCCGGACATCAACTGGACTGAAATCATGTGTCCCTAAACCTTAAGAGAGATGTGTATAAATAAATACCTGCAAACAGTGATGAATTGAAGCATGGCAGCCCAGGAGACTGGCTAAAAACTCCTCAACAAAAATACAGATGTTACAACATCACACAGACATTTACTACTTTGAGTTGCTTCTGATATCAGTGATTTGTACTCTTATATATTCTTTGTGTTACATTTGAAATTGTTTTAAATAAAATGATACATTTTGATTTTTTTTCTTTTTTTTTTTTTTTGTTCATCTGAGATTGTATCAGGCAACTTAAAAACCTGCAATCTGGCCACTATTTGCAGCTTTTTTATTCACTCTCTCTTTAGAGAGTGGTTTTTGTACAGTTGCATTCTCTTTTTCCACCTGCAGGTGTTTTTGTTCAATCTGCTGCTTTTAAAGAACTGCAACTTCTCCTTCAGTTGCAGTCTATCCTTCTCCCGATTCTTCTTTTCAGTCAGAAAGAAAGAAATAAAATAGTCAAAGTGCTTTGACCAGCCAAAGCAGGGACCTTAGCCTCTGTTTCTCCACTCCTCATCACTCCCTCTCCAAGTGTAGTTGCTCTCTTTCCACCTCCAAATGCTGGGTTCTCTTGTTCTCCACAGCCACTGCTGCTTTTCCAGTTTGAAATGCTACATCCCAACAAACACAAGATATTTTGCTCCTGTGATTGCTGACTCGGTGAGCTGGGATTCCTGTCTCTGTTACTGCTGGAAGTATGGTGCATAGAGGTACTAAGCATGCCCGGTTTGGTCTAGGAGTAATCTTCAGTTGGAATTTTGTTTGTTTGAAACACCAGTACTCTAGTTGGGAAAACAGCTGTATAATGCAGGGGGCTTCCCAAGGTTGATGAAATAGAAAACCCAGGCCGAAAAAGCAATCAAGTAGTGACAACTAAAATCTAAAGTCCTGATTCCTTCTGATCAATATCAGTGTTGTGGAGCTTCCATACCCATTTCAATAGATGTGTATATACGTTGTCATGCTTTTTCACTCTATTGTGCATATCAGGCTGTCTCTTATTGAGGTTTGTTTCCTAGCTGATTTCAACCTAAAACATTGTAACTGCAACTGATGGCTTCTTGTTTCAAGCTGATCCTGTTATGGTCAGATGCACAAACCCATCATCTTTATTGTACCTGAAGATGTGCAAATATGAAAGATTTTATTAGACATGTTCCAGTTTAATGACACAACTAAGAAAAAAAAAGAAAGCGTGGGCTGGACTGTGTTGGGGAGTAACTGAAAGTGCATGAATAATTGTGAAACAGCAAATACCAGACAAAAAACTTGGGGAAATTAGGACTTCTTAAGATTAATATAGTCTAAATAATCTTGCTTAACATTTGCTAACTAGGATATTAACTAAGCAAATGAAACTGTTAACAATACTCATATATTAATCCTTCCAGTTGTCTCCACATAACATGGATACTGTTGATATTAGATGTGTGTTTAGGAGAACAGTTTTGACCTTAGTTATGTTCAGCTGCAAAGTTCAATAAGAATATTGACTCTGCAGGAGAAAGTGTGGTGAATGATTTAAAGCAAGTGTTTGTCTTTGGTGTTGTTCTGTTGAATTCATACTTTTATTTCACTGAAGTCATCCTCCAACTTCACACCCAGATGTGCCATCATAGACTGCCCGGTGGCAGCAATTCCCTGCAGTCAAGTTGACAGCCACTTAGGAAACCCGAAAGGTCCAGCAACTGGTCACATGCAGATTCCAGAGAGGGTGTGTGATATTTGACAGAAGACTGACCCATACCTGCTGTCGTACTGCGATGGAGCCACAGGATTGAGCAACACTGAATGAAGCAATGTTGCATAGAAAAATAAGCAAAAATGTGAGACATACAGGAAACAAACACTTAAAGTTGTTACTGCTGAAAATGGATTCAAGCTATTGCATCAAGTGGGTACTTAGTATTGTCTATTTGTTATTGACATCCTTTTTATTTAACAATAATAATAATAATAATAATAATAATAATAATAATAATAAAAATAGTTGTTATTATTATTATTATTATTATTATTATTATTATTATGCCACAGTGAGGAGAAATTAGATATTTGTCTGAGGCTGTATTTATATATATTCATATTTATTTATTTCCTATGTTTTTACACAGACAAAAAAAAAACAGGATTAAAAGACCATAACCCTAACTTTTACACACTACTATATGAGTGTAAAACAGTATAAAAGTCTACTTTGAAAAAACACAGTTCAGCAGCAATAAGCAACCCTGCCTCCTTCAGTGCATTCAAACCTTGTGCCACTTCTGCCTCTTCAGCTTACTAAATGTGGTGCTCTATTTAGGCCCATAGAGAAGAAAACAACAATCAGACAGTTTGCCTCTGAAAACATTGGTTATTGTCACAGCTTTAGTCCTGTGGTGAATGAAGGAGCTCTTGTAGTCTAATCTGAACAACACAGGCTTCTGTCAAAATACAAAAGGAACTATCTCTTTAACTACAATCACAACAAAGCTGCCACATCTATAAAACAAAACCACCTCTTTGTGTAGAGCCCAGCCAAATATGAGGATTTTTTTTTTCAAAGAAAACAAGCAGTGTGACACCGTATTCATATGTGTGTTATATTCTGTGGCGTGGGAATAATCAGGGTGACTTACTGCACTCAGCTTTGTTCATCTGTGGATTTGTGGCCTAAGCTAGTCAACATTTGAATTGGCTGTATAAATAATATACATGAGGTCTAAGCTGAAATAAAAGAATTTAAAAAAGCCCCGCATTGGTTTCCCAGTCTCACTTTTCTTTTTTTTTTAGTCTTTTCTGAGATTGTGGCTTAGAGTTGCAGTCTCACATGAATACACACGGGCTGAGACTCCCAGTCTACCAAAAAGTTGCATCTACAAATTATGAAACAATTTCAAAATAAGATTCCTCAGCAAAACTCTGCACTGCAAAGGCTTTAAATATCTGTTTATTTTCAATACACAATATCATCAAAATATTCAAAAATCTGAAAAAAAAAAAACCTGTCCAAATGAACAAGGCTGAAATATTAGCTGTAAATGGACTCAAAAATAATAATGGTCTAAGAATACCATTCATGGTAAATTAAAATTCTATCTTGCAAAGAAGAAACCAAATGTGAACATAATCCAGAAGCATTTCTTTTTCTCAGGACCAAAGTTCATTTATAATTGACTTAGACAAAGTGGAAAACTGTCCAGTGCTCAGAGGAATTGAAATCCAAAATTCTTCCCCAAACCATCCTCCAGATTTAAAAGGGCAGATAGCATCCGGCTTGTTATTAGCACTCAGTTCAAAGACATGCATCTCTGGGGGTGCATTAGTGACTATGGAATGGGCAGCTTGCACATCTGGAAGTACAGCATCAGTGCTGAAAAGTAGAGTCTGGAAGCCCCGTTCACACAGCCAATTCTGTCTGTCTCTGTAGCGCCCCTCTGTGTTGTGTGAATGGTACAACGGTGGAGTGGTGTAATATTTCCTTCTGTGGCTGTTACTCCTCTGTACCACTTTGGGAGGTAGTAACAGAAATGTAACAGACTTGCAGTCCCAGTGGCTTCGTCTGGGTCTCAGCAGAGGTTAGTCATTCTAAAAGGGTAGCCTAGCTGGAAATAAATTCACCTGAAGGAGCCGGGACCCAGCTGTGGTGAAACCCCAGGGGATGGCAAGGATGCTGTTATTTAGCCTATGCATAGTTAGCACAAGCTGCCTGATGCTTAACTAAGTGTCATCTCAAAACAGTGCTAAGCTCTAAATACCAAAAGTGATTTCATCTAGCCATTAACCATAAAAAGCCTTCTCTCAAAAGACCACAATTCAAATAATGCAATAATTTGTGGCTTTATATAATTTTACCTGATGTGGTATTAAAGAATTTACCCCTTGCACAGGTGCCGTGGCTGTAAAATCTATGGAGACCAACAGTTGTTGTTGTTGTTGTTTAACAACAAGGCTGCAAATATATTTATTTCTGCTGCAAAGTCGGACATTTTAACATGGGGGTCAGTGGAGATTGACACGGTCTTGGAGTCAAGTATTCAATTACACATTTGCATCAGACCAGCAAACTGGATGTAGGTGTTTGGCGGTAATATTGCGTCCGTACCTGCCTTGTGAGATGATGAAGACAAATGTGTGTGTTGCTGCTGCTGGTCTGACTCAGTACCACTCTCCCATGCACCTGCTACTTACTAGAGTATTTTTCCCAAATCTTTTGACCAGATCAGATCAAACACAGATCTCTGGAGATGTCAGTGTAGTTTGGTGCTACGTACTGTAGCTTCAATGTGCATTTTACTACCGGAGTTACAAATTAAACTGGTACTGAATACGTAATAACATTTTTTTTAATAGTATGGTAATCTAGGTCTGACATTCCCTAAACACTTGATCAGATGCCTCACACAGTTGACACAGTTTACTCTTCAGCTCTGCTTCAATAACAAGAAGATCAAAGGCTGACGGTGCATGCACAGTGTATGTAACTGACAAGACATAACAGCTTAGAGTCAAGCTTATCTGTCACAGCAAAGGAAAAAAGAAAAAAAAATCACCAAATGTATTTTAGTGTCACTTATTCTCTTACCATAATCTGTAAAAGTAACTCCACCCTACAGCAGTTGATGTTTTCTTCTCACTTTGAACACACACAGAATACAGGTAACACCCCAGTTCTGAAACTTGATTAATTCCCATTACAGCTTTTCAGTTAGCCTTGACTTTTGTTGGGAAGGACTTATAAATAACATTAAACATGTTATTTCTTTGTTTTCAAGTCGCTTACAGGCCAGTAGAGTGTCAATGCATGTGTCGATATCTTTATATCTAACTGTGTTGATTTCAATTAACTGTGTATGAAACAAGATGACTTAAAACTTGAGATAAAAGAAGAAAATAGCTTCCTCACTGGGTCCCTTAAAGAAAAGAGGATAACTAAATGATCATTTGTGCTGCAGTTCAATCTGCCCAGCTTGAGTTACGCTTCACAGGACACACATCACAGAAAATGAGTGCTTTGACTTCCATACGGTGTGTGAGCACATAAATGAAGAACAGGTGTATGGAAACACTGGCCACTCGATGCAGAATGAAGAGAAGAGAAGGTTTGAATGTTTAACACGCCCTTTATGGAACATTTAAAAAATAAATAATTACAAAACAATTCGGTCAAAAGCAAAAACAAAATCAATAAAATAAGACAAAAACCCTTCAAAACTGAAACAAAAGGTCATCATCCACACCCCTAACACAACATAAGACCCCACCTCCTTCCCCTTCCCCACAGACCACTTATTTACAAAGGCTTCAGGGTTACCCACCATCCTGTAATAAGTGCATTACACTCTAAGCCCGGACTTCAAAAGACCTTTCAAAACCTCAATTGGATCTACACTACCAGAACCTAAAAACTGGTTTTTCCTGGTCAGCCAGATAGAAAGTTTGGCTGACACACACAGAAAGTTAACAAGCGTGTGGACAGTCTTTTGTTTGGCACTGTATTTGGGACCAAAAATAAACAAATCAAAAGAAAACACTACACCGAGACAATGAAACCAATTTCACTAAAGGCCAAAGAGACCAGCAAGACAGGAACACTGAACAAATAAATGTGCCAGTAACTCAATTGCTGAGCAAAACAAACGCTCTTTCTCCCCACTAGGATCCAGGTGTGCTCTGTATCTGTTCGTAGCTATACCCCCATGTATAATCCTCCACTGGAGGTCCGCTGTCCGTTTTTCAATGGGCAGCTTGTACAGGGACCGCGAACTGCCTCCCGGGGAAATGACTGGGCCAAAAAACTCAGTCCACCTCAACTCCCTCAAACCCATTAGAGAACCTAGGTGCAGGACCTTCACACAAACTTGGTAAACCACTTTCTTCTGGAGAAACTGGAAACTATCCAGACAAGGGCTTGCAAAAGGCAGGAGGCAGCCCTCCGATTCACGCCAGCCTTCCATTGCAAGGGCAACGGACACGGTGGGAAAGCCATATACACCCTCCTCATCCCAAAGGTCAGACAGAGTTGTGCTCTCTGCAAAAATCCTCAAGGGACGCGACAGAGTATAAACAACTTCCCTCATCAGTCTTTCAATCATTCTGACCAGGTGATGTGCAAAAGCTGCCTTAACCCCTCCACAGATATAGTTGACAACTGTAGCAGATGACCGAGCTTCGTGCATCTTGCCTCCCTGAGCCAAACCCACAGACTTGAGGATTCCAGTATTGGAGAGGGAGGGAAAGTGTTTGAAAAACAATGGCTCCTCAACCAACCAAATGCCTGGAGTCTCATCGGGAACACAAGCAGCTCGTAAAACCTGCCATGCTTGCAAAACAGATGCATAAAAAGGAAAAAGTCCAGTAAGATCCACAGCTCCAGGTGTCATGACGGAAAAAAACTGTTGTAGCCTAGTCCACCAGCTCTCCTCAGTAAAACTCTTGCTATGTCACTCCAGGCTGGCCCACAAACATAAAGTAGCCACTGTACACTCTGTAGCCTAAAAGAGGCAATCTTGGACCGAATGTCAATGAGACCTTGTCCTCCTTCTGCAACAGGCAGATAGAGTCCCACCACCTGAATCCGATGTTTACCAGACCAGAAGAAGTCCACAAGAGCCTGCTGCATTTCTTCCACTAGACCGCTGGGTGGTGACAAGGCAATAAGTCTATGCCAGAGAGTCAAGACAACCAAGTTATTAGCAACCAAAACCTTTCCCCTGTAAGACAGCTGAAGGAGCAGCCATTTCCACCTAGACAACCGAGCACACACCTTCTCCTGAATCCCCTCCCAGTTCTTCTTTTGAAAACTATCAGAACCCAAAAATACACCCAGGACTTTTATGCCACCTCTCCCCCCCTGTAGTCCTCCAGGAAGACCAGATATGTCCTGGTCTCACCACCGTTCCACCAATACAGCCCCACTTTTGTCCAAATTCACCCATGCAGAAGAATCAGTTTCATAAAGACACAAAGCATTTGTCAGGTGTAGAATGTCAGACTGAGATGCAATAAAAATGTTCACATCATCAGCATAGGCAGATACAACAAAAGAACAACAAAACCAGGGTAAAGAAAGACCACTGAGCCGAGCCCTCAACCTACAAAGCAAGGGCTCAATGGCAAGGCTGAAAAGTTGCCCTGAGATAGGGCATACTAGCCTGATCCCCAGTTTCACAGTGATAGGCTGACTCGGCCCCACCCTCATTTTTACCAAACATTCAGCACCATTATACAATAACCCCAACCAAGACAAAAATACATTCCAAATACCAAAGGCTGTCAGTGTAGAAAACAAATGTGAATGATCCATTTGATCAAAAGCCTTCTCTTGATCAAGTGACAATATACCACAGTTCAAATCATAGGTTTCACACAAATCAAAAACATCACACATAAGAAAAATATTGCCCATGATTGTCCTTTCAGGTACACAATAATACTGGTACATATGTACAAGATTATCCAAATAGAGTGCAAGTCTGTTTGACAGGGCTCCAGGGAGCATCTTGTAATCTGTGCAAAGTAAGGCCACTATTCTCCAGTTTTTAAGCAAGACCAGGTCTCCATTCTTTGGCAGTAAAGACAAAACTGCCAGTTGACAGGAAATGGGAAGAAATCCCGTCCTATAGCTGTCCAACAGAACATCATACAAATCTAAACCAATAAAACTCCAAAAGCGCTTATAAAAGTCAGTGGAAAGACTGTCAATTTCTGGTGCATGTCCAAGAGCCATATGATCAATGGCTAGAGTTAATTTCTCCAGAGTCAGATTGCCATCCAAAGCTGCTCTCTCAGCTGAGCTGTGCTGTGGAAGACCATCAAGGAGATCTCTCCTGCTCTTGAGGCAACATGACTTTTTCAAACAGGGCAGAGTAGAAATCCACAGCGTGACTCAGCATCTCATTTTGATCCGTGGTTAAACATCCTCCAGGTAATCTCAAACAGGATATCAGTTTGGTCTAAGCAACAGACCTTTCAAGGGTAAAAAATAAAGAAATCGGAGCATCCATGTTCTTAAACTGGATGAATCTAGATCTAACCAACATCCCTTTAACACATTCATGAAGTAATGAGCTGAGCGCCGATCTCCATCCATCCATCCATTTTCTGAATCCATTTCACGGGGGTCTGCTGGAGCCAATCCCAGCCCTTTGCAGGCGATAGGCAGGGGTGCACTCTGAACAGGTCGCTGTGCCCCGATCTCTTCTCCCGTAATAGATGACCAGCATCAGGATCTGAGGTTCTCAGCAGCCCCTCTTCAACAGATTCAACTGAAGTTTCCAGTTCAGTAACAGTGGCTTTCAATGCAGCAGTTGAATGTGAACTATATTGTTGACTAAAAATAAGGATTTGAGCTTTGCCAACCTCTCACCAGTGTTTTATGGAGTCACAAGTACTCTGTGTGTATATGGCTCTTTGTGATTTCTATCCAGGGTAATATCCCCAGCAAGAACAAGCTTGTCTTGATGCCAATTTTGCAACTCGTTGTTAAGCTTATTAAAAAAAGAAACTCTCTCAGAACCAATATTCGGAGCATAAACATTTACAAAACAAAATAAAGAACCACCTATCTCTGCCCCAAGGGAACACTAGTCTGCCTTGAACAATTTCGGTCACAGAAAGGATGCGAACAGCTGGATCATTCCTGAACAAAATAGCTACTCCTGCACTAAAGTTTGAATCATGGCTAAGAACATACTTACTGTCCAACCACAAGCCCCAGTCTATTTCATCTGCTGGATTAGAATGAGTTTCCAGCAGAAAAGATACATCAAGTTGTTTCTGGGCTGCAATTTCACTAATCAATGCCCTCCTACGCCTGTCCTTCCCACCATTCATGTTCAAGGTACCAACCCTGAGGCCTTGCATAAGGAAATCAGAGAAAAAAGAAACAGTAAAGGGACAAAGGAGACAGCAATAAAGAAAGAATCCTAAGTGATGCATCATCATGTAAATCACTTCATTTGTCTAGTCCTCACGCTTCACGTCTTCCCTTGTGAATCTCGATGAGAGTGTGTGTTTCTCTCATGAGGTAATTGCTCTTCCTCTTCAGATGTTCAACCTTCAGGAAATGCACCTTGGACAGTAGTGAGAGAACAAAACCCATCAGAAAAACCAAGAGAAACGTAGACAGAGGGATAATTGAGGGAAAAGAAGCAGAGAAGAGAGGTGAAAGTATGTATGGAATGGAAAAAGAGAGAGGATGAGACATAAATAACAGGTAAAAGTAAAGGAGGGAGCTGATGGACAGATGTCAGGATGTTTCCAATAAAAGTTGCTGTGTATCCAGCAAAGAATCTTCCCATCAAAAGCACAACAGTTTCCATCAGCAAGAAGTTATTCTGTGACTCGAGCAGTCAATGTGAAATTTTCCACTTCCTGGGATATGAGTCCCAGCTGTTACATAAGATACTGTCTCTCTGAGAAGATGTGTGAGACTTGGAGTTAAGGAAATATCAAGTGGATAGAAATTTGTTGAGTGCAGAGATCACAGTATGCGGGTTGGGGGAATGAAGTAGGTTTTCTTTTGTGTCCAGTTTGAGTGGAGAGTTTACTTCTTTTGCCTTGATAAGGCTTTGATTTGATGTAGCTACAACCACAGAGGGTTATTATTACAAGGCTTGCAGGGGTCTCCACATTCTATTTTCTGCAAGAAGCGAAGAAGCATCACAGGCTGCAAGGATTTGAAATACCTCCTGTAAGCCAAACAGTGTGTGACTTGATTTATATGCTATAGCTGGATTTGATCAACTTGTTCAATTATACAAGGAACGGAAAATTTGTTCTATCGACAGGTCTCCAGTGTGAAATTTGGATTTTGCAGAACCTTGGCTTGGTTTGTGAAAAAGTCTTACAATATAAAAAAGTTGACAAACTCTATCAAACAAAAAAAGATATATTGTTTATGTCCCACCACTGTCATGAAAAATGTAAACATGTCAGTATTAATTTATATTTAACGTCTTGAGTGTGCTTTGTGATATAAATAAAACGTGGATAGTCAGATCTCACTACATTTTGTGTAGGAGAAAACAAATTCATGAACAACAGCACATGTAGGTAAGTAAGTATGCATGCATACATGCACACATGAAAATTCTTCTGAACCCTGTTAACAGAAGTTCCCATAAATATTTGACACTTGCAGATTGCTTTCTTTTCTTTCACTCTTCTGTCCAGTTTATCCCAAACCAGCACGATGGTATTTAAATCTGAAGACTGAGCTGGCCAGTCCATGTTTTCAAGCTTACTATCTGCCATGGTAGATCTGCCATAATTTGGGCTTACATTTTGGGTTATTTTCTTGCTGTAGGATGAGCTCCTGAGGGTACTGCATGGTGCTGCAGAATGCCATGGTAACTGCTTTGTACTCTGTACAAGCCACTGAACCTGGATCCAGCAATACAACCTCAGACCATCACACTTCCTCCTCCATGGTTGACAGTTGATGTCACACACTGATGTACAATTGGGAAATGTGTATTATTTTTCACTTTAGGGTAACCTTACCTTTAAAAAAAACTTTTGGCAGTTCAGCATTTACCTTAGTACCATTTGAAGATGTTCATTGCACTTGACTGTAAAATCTGGGTGTTCTAAAACTGAAAACTGATTGTTTACATATAAATTTTGAGATTGTAATAGACTACTGAGAATAATGCTGGCAACTGACAAAAATGAAACACAACTGCTTAATCTTTTACTTGATCAATCACTATCCAAAGTAAGGAACATTACATTTCAAAATAAGAAATTGATATGATAAAATACAATTATGTAAAGCAAATCTACCATTTGATAGTCAATATATAACCAGTGACACTTCCAGATGTGCACTTTCATACCCCTCAAACAATTTCATTTGGAAATAACGTTTAATTCGAGTAATATCTGTAATGTTAGGTTTGCCTGACTGACCACTACTGTGAATAAATTATTATCTGTACATATACAGTAAGCTCCAGTTCAACACAGACAAGTAGCTGTCACAGCACTGACTAGCTCGTCTTTAATGTTACTTTCAGGATGCATCAGACAATATTAAGGCATAAAGACATGATGAGGCATCATTTTTAACTTTGATTCAGGCTTCAGTCTGATATTGTCATTTGTATTATGAAACTGGATCTCTTCATAAAATACCACAAAATATTTGCTACAGAATGTTCAATTTTAACTTTTTCTTTTATTTGCCCCATCAAATATTGCCCTATATACGGTTATTTTCCGGATAGTTTAAACTCCATCATATTTAAAGCCAAAGTTTTTGGTGATTTTGTTCAGAATTTTTAGAGTCTATATCGAGTCTTAAACAAAAGAATCAAACGTCTTAGATTGAAACCCAGCATAGTTTAACATTTCCTACATTTCCGAAAACAACCAAAGGGATTGTTTGCGAACGCGTCATTTCAACTACTCCTATTGGTCAGTTCTCCACCACGCCTACCTATGACGAGTTTATGCTATGCCGGACTCTTCCGGGTTGGTGCACGCTGTCAAATGCAGAATGTAAACAGAAATCAGAAGATCTGCTTCATTAGTTTCCACGTCACGTCAGCTGTGGAGGTTGTCCGCGAAAATGACAACCTCTGAGATTTAACACCCTCGGAATTGTAGGACAGTTCTATGTGTTAACACGCCATGCTAACTTTAGCTCACTAAAAAAAAAAAACCAACATCAACACGTGACTGAAGTTGTGGAGTAGTCCAGGTGACACGGTGGGACCTGGGTGGGACTCAGGCAGGAAGATGGGCTCTATCCGCTGGGCATTTCGTTGTAGTTCGTGGACACCGAGTAGATCTGACTGGCTGTTCGCCGCTCGATGTATTCAGAAGGAGGAGAAAGACAGGATCGGACAGTTCCTGTTCGCCAAAGATGCTAAGTCCGCTATGGTGAGTTTAACTTTTCATCTCAGCCAACTTTCTGCGACGTACCCACTGAATGAAATCTGAATGACTGTCTGTCTGCCTCTGTTACAACATCAGGCTGGCCGCTTGTTGCTCAGGAGGTTCGTGTGTGAGAGGATGGGGATCCCCTGGTCGGAGATCAGACTGGAGCGATCTCCCCGAGGAAAACCTTTTCTGGCTGCTCCACCGAAGGTTGACTGGATTCCTGCTTTCTCATTATTTTCATGTGTGTACTCGTTTCCATTGTTAATGCACAGCCAAACCTACAATATATTGATATGGCACTGGCCTTTAGCAACCTCAGCACCAGTTCCTAAGATGTTCGACAGCACAGCACATTTGATGTATACTTGAGAGGTTGACGGTTTTTTATTTTTAGTAATATAAGTTATAAGCAATTTATATATTTATTATTGTAGTTTTATTGGTCTGAAAGTCATGAATACTTTAAAAGCCACAATTCAATTTACAGAATCACATCTCAGTCTAAACCTAAAGCTCTAGCTGTCAAGAGATACCAAATCAGCTTCCTTAAGCACTTTTTAAAATATATATACAATTAATACTACACAGGTCAGTTCAGATTCAGATCAGTCGTGGAGTTTCAATCTCTCCCACCAAGGGGACTACACTGTGCTTGCTGCAGAGCAGGGTGTGGAAGTTGGAGTGGATGTGATGAAGACCACCATGCCAGGTCAGTGCTGGGCTTCATAATTCAGGGTAGATATGAACATATGTTTTTCCTACTTTCTTCTTACTGCTAACGTTTTCCAGCAGCATATCTGTCTTTGATTTTGTTGTGTTTATGCCCGTTTCAGCATTAGAGCGAAAATGAATCCAGCTAATAGCATAACTATTTGTTTGAAGTATTTTTTAAATGCAACGTTTGCGTAGTTCCTTAATTCAGCCAGAAGGGGTCACTGTTGCCTCAAACTTGCTTGTACGTATACATTTGGGTTTGTTTATGTGTCTCTCCATCATATTCGGTATTTTATTTTTATTGATATATTATAATTATGTGCATTCTTGTTAGTGCCTTGTTTAGCAATACATTCTTTTATCCTTTCACTCAGTTCCTTCCCTTCTTTCTTTATCCCAACTCATCCTTGGTCCTCTGTCACACATCTCTCTCTCTTCCTCTCTCCTTCCCTCCAGGTAGCAGCTCTGTGCCGGAGTTTTTCCGCATCATGACTCGTCAGTTTACAGCTTACGAGTGGAGCGTCATCCAATCAGCTGGCTCAGAGCAAGAGCAGCTCGCCACTTTCTACCGCCACTGGGTAACCATGGCATCCATACTACCCTGTCATCAAATTGCATTGCTTCTGGGCCTCACGGGTGGTGATTTGTGTGTGCGTGTGAAAAAGGGAGTCTTAAGAAAACACTGAGAGAAGACTATATTCCCCTTGTCCTTTGAGAAAAACACATATTTGTACATTCAACTCACATGTGTGTGTGAACTTCTTATAAGTCTTATTTCTCAGTTTCCTTTTTTCTACCTCACAAGCCCCATCTTGGTATCTCCTTGTCATAGACAAAAAAACAACCGTATGTCCTCCTTTTCATCTTTTTCCCTTTCTCTTTTTATTTATTTTTTGCAGACACACACATGCATGCACACACACAGATGGTCGAGCAAAAGCAACTGTGGAGCTAAGTAAAGATGTGAGATTGAGAGGGTGGCACAGAGACGTCAAGCTCTGATATCACCACCACGCTGTTGACTAATGGTAGAGCTCAACGGTTGCCATAGCGATTAGCCCAGTAATGGTGTTATTGTGGCTTATTGGCTGTTGAGCAGGGCTGGTTTTGGCTAGGGACACACAGACACACACACACATGCAAATACACACATGCAAACACAAAGTCGCTCTTTTGTGTATAGACACTGTTTAACATGTGCACATAGATCCTTTTCTTGTTGTGGTTTCAGGGGAGCATATTGGGGGAAAGAGTCCGTTTTTCTGACCGCGTGAGCATTTATTTGGGTGCTTGAAGTGATTGCCAATTTAAGTCTTCGACACAACACAATCTTGTCATGTTTCTTGGGGTCACCTCTGTCTGAAAACATGTACATCTATCAAGTGCTCAGTGTTAGTGGTTATTGTGACATCACAGATCCACATCATCAATTAACCAGCCTCGTTCTATATCTAGTACACCCACCTTTACATCTTTATGATGGAAAATGGTGGTTTACTGTATCTCTGTGTTATTTTGGACCAAAACATATCCCATAGACTTTATTAATACTTCAGGAAATTCCATCAACCTTTGGAAAAAGAAAACTATAATATATCACCTTAAATTTGCACGACATGACATACAAACAAACAAACACATAGAATTTACGTCTCAATTTCACAACACAAACAATCGTCCAATATTTGTCTTATTGTCACCCAGACCCTGAAGGAGAGCTTCATCAAAGCTATCGGCACTGGCCTGGGCTTCAACCTGCAGAGGATAGAGTTTCACCTGCCGTCTGAACCACTCACCAAGGACCAGGTGCTGCGGCAGACTAGGATGTATCTCGATGAGGAACAAGAGGAGAACTGGATATTTGAGGTGAGTACTGATGTGTTCAAACAGTACTGACAAGCTGATTCTTTAACTATTAAAATTAGACAGGAAAACCAAAATTAAAACAGGATTAAAGCAGGATCAGTATGGACTTTTATTTGAAATGTGAGGACATATTTCCCTACGGATTCCAAGATGCATCACAATCATTCCTGCAGCTCCCAACCATCACATCAAATTTAACCTCAAACCATCCAAATTTTCAAAATTTTTTGAAATGTATGATGAGTTTATAACATGAAATGCATTTTTTTAAACTGATCACACCAGAATTTCCCAGTATTTTGCCTTGTGGTTTACAAATTAATTAATGAGTTACATACAGATTATCACTCAGGCACCACTGGATCAAACTAAGGAAAATTCTGCTCCAACCAGGTCAGCTGTAAATTTACTTTGTCTATTTGATTTCCTTGATCCTAGAAAAGACTGAAAAGCTGAAACAAGTCATCAGTTGGAGTATTTATAGGCTGCTGTTACAATAATCAGTTATTTGTTGAGGTAACTTGACAACACAACAGCTGGCACTTGCTGCTACTAACTGCCCACATTTAAGTATTTTCAGGTTTTTAAGCATCAGCTATAAATGGGATGTTTTTTGGTTCCTGACTGACATTTGGGGATGTCACCTCAGGTGCTGCAAGACTGTGATGGGTATTTTTTCTGACACTTTACAGACAGGAGCATCCATCCATCTCTTGGCTATTCCTGCGTTTTCCTCTGGGTGGTCAGGGAAAATGGGCCCGTACAGTCAATCACACAGCTCATGCAGACAGCCAGAATACTGCCCTCATCCAAACTTACAGGCACTTTAAAATTACCCTTCACATGTACATGTGTGCCTTATTTTACAGGAGAGCCTTCTGGATGCCAACCATCATGTTGCCATAGCACTAGGACTCCTGGACACACCAGACTCTACAGTAAGGATGCATATTATTGTTGTCTTTATGTAGACACTTTAGTTAATAACAATAACATGAAAAGACTCACCAGCAGTCGTGATTGAAAAGGAAACCAAATTTCCAAAAGTATCTGGATTCACAAGTCATCTGTGTTCACGTCTGTTGTTCACAGTGGCTGTGACCTTTGTTTATAACTAAAATGTTAAAACTGTATTCGAAGTGATTTCAATGAACAGTTTCAATTAAAATGCCAAACCAACATCACTGCATAAAATAAATGTGAGTCATGTGACTATTACATCTATCTAGGAATTGAGCTCTAATCCTAACAAACATTTAATATTTTATCAACAAAATGTATGTGCCTGAACAGCTGAATCACGACTTTAAATCGGTGCAAACGCTTATTATTTCTTTGCAGTATTTTACTACTTCAAAGAGCCACACTTGAGAACTGTAATAACATGTTACTTCTGTCTTCCTCTTAGGCGCTTCCTTCATCTCTTCCTCCTCCCACCACGTTTACGTTGCTGACGTTCAGTGAGCTCATCTCCTCGGCCTCGCCGCTGACAGAAGAAGATCCTGCCTACTGGGAAAGCTTCAAAATGAAGGCCGAAGCTCCACAGAGACAGAGGGATACAAGCACATCCGCATAACAGACTCTCACACTGACACTGTCTTTCTCTCTCTCTCCCACACATACACACACATACAGACCCTCTTTCAGTTCTCAGGTTTAACAGAGTTCGACATGGGGGGAAATATGTCCTTGCAATGTGTTAAAAATAAGTTCATATTTATTTTCATCTTTCTTTATTAAGAAAATTAAGCATATATTTTATACTTGTTCACTTATTTAGGGGGTGGAGACTAGACATTCTCCTGGCAACCCTTCAAAACATGCCATACTGGTATATTATTTTTCTAACAGTAACTGTCATTAACTTTATCACACTATGTAGTTCTTGTGTGTGTGTATATGGTTTAAACAGTTTGACATAGGGATGAACTAGCTGGGATTTCCTCTCTAGGGCAGATTTTGAACTTTCTTGAATTTTCTCCACTTGTCAATAATCTTTTTCGCTGTAGAATGACAGATGTTATTCTGTTTGGAAATAGCCTCATAACTATTTCCAGACTGACAAACAGCCAAAGTTGTTTTTCTGAAAATACTGCTGATATCTTGGTGTTGTGTTACCATCTACATTTATTTTCTCTGTACCAGCAGTCTGCCAGAATTAGTGTGCTTTTATTGAGGTGCTCTCACTTGCTGATGATCAGTTAACTATGTGTGTTTTATGAGCAGACCTGGCTGCTGCATCTCCTCTTGATTCCCGTAGAAGTAATAATGACAAATTTAGTTTTTCACACATTTCTTCTGCATTTTGATTTAGTTTTTGTTAAGTAAGTGATGATGCACTAATATATGATGATTGTGATTTTCATTTGATGGTCTGGTACCTAAATTTATTGTCTTACAACCTTGAATTGAGATAAGAGGTACTTACTTTTTCACAACTGCACCTCTCAGAAAGTTCACTGACTGTGAAGCTACTTTCTTATTCCACTCAAGTGCTGTCAAGTGTCTTTACATATGGAAATATTCTTATTTGACTAGAAAGAAAACGTACAAAGAGCAAGTACGTATATCCTTAATCTAGTAATCATACATACCCTTCAGTGTTGTTTTTTTCAGTGTTGTTTTTTTAAATTAGAAATTTCACTGTGAGGATTTTAGTTTTTAAATGTGTCAGCATTGTGTTTTACAGATTAAACATTTCCTGACGTGTTGCCCAAGGTTCTTCTCACCGTTACTGATCTTTTTTTTCTGATTTTTTTTTTTTTCTGATTTTTGTGAAGTAGCTCAATTCTGCCCAGATTACAATTACTTCCAAGGTTACAAAATGTGTGTTTGTGCCCAAGGTGAGTTGTTTTAAGCATCCAGTGATATTCAGTTTAGTTGCTCATGAACCATTATTATTTTCTAAAGCAGCGTTTCAGAAGTAAGAGGTTTTATTTATTTTATTTTTATTCTTTCCATTAAGAAAACTTTCTTTTCACTCTTTTTCAGACTGACTTCTACAAGTTAGATTTTACTAACCAGCTCTTGCACTAATTTACTGTGACATGTGGAGCAGTCATTCAATCACCCACCAATTATTTATGAAAGTCCATCCAATGTCTAAATAGTTCACCATGACCACTGTCCAGACAGCTGACTTTGACAAACGCGTGATCGACTTGGTTATGACCTTGGTTATACCCCCCTCTATTGTGGACACATATTTGAGTTTTTCTTCCCTCCGACTTTCATCTCTTCATGGTTCGTTTTGTCTTCCTTCTCTTTACCTATATGCATCTTTCAGCCTATTTTAGTTTTTTTTTTTTAATAAAATAAGTTTTTCTCATTTTATCCTCCATGTTCTGTCTTTACATCTGTCACCTCTTTTTTCGTCTGATCTCTGTTCAGTAATACATCTATTTTAGTATTTTAGTCTGCAACATTTAGGTGGCAGTTATTTTTCTCTCTCTCTCTCTTTGCAGCTCACTTTACTCCATCCTTTTCATATTTTCATCTTATCTCTTTGATAGCTTTTGTTAGTCTCTACAGTTGCCCAATTTGTTAGTATCATACTACTTAAATTATAATAATTAAAAGGCTTCTCCCTTTCACACTCAAAAGAAATGACTGGCTGTCATTGGGAAGCACATAATAAGTGTATTTAGTCTGGTAAGAAAGGGTTTTGACCATGTACAGTATTCATGAAATCCTGTAATATTAGAATTTAAGAATCAGCTTTATTCCTAAATTGGTCAACACAATTTGGTTTGTTCTTTACTTTTCGTTGAATTATTGTGCAACGAATCTTTAGTCTTCTTTTCAATCAACATGCATGACGACAATCAACATTTGATGTGCAGGTCTTAATTGTTGTAAGACCTAAGTATTTAAATTTGGCTTGAGAAACCCTTTTGTATTGTGATTTGTGAAGAGAGAAGGTGTTAATGGAAGCTTTAGTATTTTGTGCAGCCTATTTGGTTATCTCCCCCTTTCTCTGGTGGGTATGTGGGGATGAAGTCTCAGAAGTGGGCTCAACATAGTGGCTGAATGAGGGTCTTTTTATGATGTAGAAAGCTGCTTGATTCCAGTTTATAGTGTAAAAAGTCAACTGGGTTTCACTCTGGCCATTGCAGAGTTTTTTTATTGTTGTGTTTTGAACAGACAAATTGGTGTTTTTTTGGATTCCTCTTCATAATACGGCTCACAGAGACTCAAAGAACATCTGCTTTTTGTTTCCACAGCCTGTACACCTGCTGGCCTTTTCCATGCATCATCAGTTAGTGTGTTACTTGTTTTTATCCCTCCTTTTTCTACTAAATGTCTTCTTCTCATGTACTGGTGTTAACCTTCTAAGGGAATTAATTTAAAAAAATTATGAATATAAATCTAACGGCAGCCTTGTCCTGCTGAAAACTTTGTCCTGATGGTATCGTAGATGAAGTGTGTCAGAGGAAAAGAACTGATTTGAATGTAGATGTGTGGATCATTATTTTAAAGGATACAGAAACATCCATTTGTTGCCTGCAGCTGAAGTGAATTAGCTTGGCTCCTCACTGTCTTAAATTTGCTTTCGTGACAGCAGTGAAGGAGGAGAGAGGAGGCAGCGGGGTCAGACTGAAGCCATGCAGGCTTTTCTCAAAGAGAAGCCATATTTAGTTGCTTCAGGTTTACTGTCATGCCAAAGATAAGACCACTGGAAAAGATTTTTTCTCTCCGTCTGTCTTTTTTTTTTTTTTTTAATGTAGGCTGTGCTGCTTTGAGCATCAGACTTGGCATGTAGCCTGAGGTGAGAGATGAGACCAGACTCAGCCTGCTGGTGAGCATGAGTGATGATATTTTTTTTTTCTTTTCTTTTCTTGAGTAGAACACTTTGTGCCATATTCAGACTCTTGCTGGAACATTTTTCAAGTATGAAACATGTCAGACCTGCACTGTTGTTTTTAAGCTCTGCTTTGCAATGTGTCAAAGGAAGATGAACACAGCTCAGTTAAGAGAGGACAACAAAAGAGGACATCTAATATATTCCTTGATTTCATATTGGCAAGAAGACGCTGTTCTTTGTTTGAGAAAAGACTTTGAATTAGTGCAATTGAGTGTTCTGTTTCTAGTTCTACCTAACTCTGGCATAGCCCTAGTTTTGGTACCAAAACAGAAATAAATATTTTTATATTGAAATATACCAAACTGTACTGTGTGGTGGAAGCAGAGATGGAGGAGAACAGGTTGAATATTTTAACAGGACGCTGACCCCAAACTCACAGCAGTGGAATAAATAAGTATTAGCAGGATAACATGAATCTTGAGGAATCCTGTTATAACCTCAGCCCAGTAGGAAAATATATAAACTATACTTTAAAAAATCTGGTCCGTACCATTATTTGTACTTTTGAGTTGCATGGTGACTCTTGGTATATTTCAGAAAACCTTTCCCTTTCCACTTTAGATATATTATTTATATATTAAGGGCACTTTTTCAAAGAAGATAGGAAAGATTTAAAGAAGTAGTGTGTTTATATTATTTTCCAGCCAAATTAGTGTTTGCATTGATTACTGATACTGAATGAGTTTCCAAAGGTTTGGTTTTTTTGCCTCTGTATGACAGCTGCTGAAGTATTTACAGCAGAATAACTGAACATGTTTGTGATTTGTTTTTAGTCTTTAGTTCTTAATCCTGAGCCATAATTTCAGTTTCACAGGGTTGGAAGCCTGTTGATACTCAGATTAAGATAAAACTATGAAAATGCTTTGAGAATTAGGAGTCCTAAATTATGGATACAATACTTGCTTTAGACAACACCTGCACTTATGAGATGATTTTTCATTGTGACTGTTTAAAAGTCTCTTTGGATTTTATTCTTCCAAGAAATGAAAACATATTTTAAGATGAAATGTAAACTCATTTTTATTACGTCTACCTGGGTGGCTGGAGGATGATTTCCATCATTTTTTCCCCTGGTTTTTGTCTTTATCACGGATATCAAATTGTTTGTTCTCTGAAAGCAGTGGGATGTAACTTTGATGAAACCAGCCGCTCGTTTAATTAATGTCAGCAAAGTCATTTTGTTCAGTTTTTGCTATTTCAGTCAAAGCTTTGAGCTTCATTGTGTTTTACATATGAAACACCACAAGGAATTATAAAAGTAGATTTCATTTATATCATTTAGTTACAATTGTCAGTAAGTCAGGTTGTGTACATTTCAACAACTCTGTGAAAACATATAAAAAGCAGTGCTAAATCATCCCTGTCTGACTAACAATAAAACACATACAATTTAATTGTCACAGATTAGCACCAAGTAAAACAAAACATGTGGCATAAGTTTAAAAAAAATTCAAAAAGTTGTAATTGGCTCCCTGATTTTTTTCTTTTCTTAAATATAAAGAAAATCAGAATCAATTTGCTTAGCATCGGGAGTTGGAAGTGTTTCTAATTGTTGTGTGTGTGTGTGTGTGTGTGTGTGTGTGTGTGTGTGTGTGTGTGTGTGTGTGTGTGTGTGTGTGTGTGTGT
>JAOWBL010055898.1:0-15792 GCA_028564865.1 Zenarchopterus dispar | reverse complement strand
TAACCTGAGCTTTATCACAGGCTGACTCGTGATCAGCTTTAACCTGAGCTTTATCACAGGCTGACTCGTGATCAGCTTTAACCTGAGCTTTCTTCGGGTTGTTTTTCTGATCTCGGTGTGAAAACGACGTTTACCTCTCAGCTGACTTTGGTAAAGCGGGGAACTAGTTGACAGTGAGAAGGTTCTCCGGGCTTCTCTCCATTAGCTGCTTGGTCCAGAATAAAAAGAGACACAACTGTTGCCTCTTTGTTTCCCTGTCATCATCATTTTTAGCTGTAAGAACAAGTACTGAAGTATATTTGATGTGACTTGTGACGATCTTGAACTCTGCAGAAACATCTCACATCATCTTACACTCGCCACACACGCCTTCTTCCCACTCACTTCTCCGTCATTCTGCAGTGATTTCATCTCCTGAATTGCTCAGTAGTGATCTTTGCTAGTTTCATGACATTTCTTGAGCTTCAGCTGTTTACATCACACTTTCTGAAAATATCTCATTTTCTATTTCTTTCTCTGTCTTCCATTCCCGATCAACATCTGGCTTCTTCTATGGTCTGGACTGCTGGTCGATCTCATTCTCACCAAATAACGTTGCATGCACGTTTTCGCTGTTATTTTTGGCTTTTTTTCTTTTCGATTTTTGGTTGCACTGCACTCTGCACGACTCCTCCCTCCCGGTCCTTGTCCTCCTCGTCCTCCGTGTCCACCTTTTCTCTGGTCCTTCCACCTCCACATCCTCTTTCTGCTCCTTTCTTTTTTCACTGTAATCCTCTCCCCTCCCATCCTTCCCCTCTTCTTTTCGTTTACTCTCCCTCTTCTTCCCCCCTCCCAGTCCCATTGCTGTTCTGACTCCAGTGCGCATTTCCTCCCCCTCTCTCTCCTCCCACAACTCCAGTGAGACAGGTAACCTGGTGATCCTGGCTGACGGCATGGTGATGGAGCACCCCGAGGACTTCTACCGCATGCAGGTTCGGGGCATCGAAAGAGATATCTTTCACAAATCACTGTTATTTACAGAATAAATGACAAATATTTCAAATTTCTCTGTAAAATATTTTGGCTGCTTTTCCTTACATTCATTTTTTGATTTATCACATTGTTTAATTTAAGTGGCGTTTTGAACAAAACACCTTTGGCTTTATGCCATTCAAAAGGTTGTTTTTATAAAACATTTTAAAAAATCAATGATTAATTTATATTTACAAGATGAATCTCTAATAAACATAATCACTAACCATAACCCAATTTTGGATGATCAGAATATTTCTTTTAAATGGCTCAAAACCATCTCTTACTTATTCAGAGACTGAACTTTTAGGATTGAGGATTTTAGTTATAGTTGTAAAATTTTCCTGGCTACACTAAAATAAATTTACAAAGTTAATATTAAAATAGATGACTTATACTTGGAGTATTTTATGAGATAGTAGTTCATTCATTTAGGTAAAGGATCACGGAGGTTTATAACTGACTTTATAATAACTGACTTATTCTAATTAGTAGATTGTGAACACTAATAATGAGAAGTACAGATAATTATCACATCCAGCTTCATCTACAGCTGAATTTATATCCTATTAATCCAATAATTTGCACAGTATTGTTATAGTTAGAAATTACACACCATGACACTTTCTCTACAGGCAAGCCCCTCCTCCTCCAGTCTTAGCTCCACCCACTCAGCGCCACCTCAGATGATAAACTCCGCCCCCTCATCCATCAGAGGTGAGCAGCTCACATCCAGCATGCAGTCAAAACAAAAAAAAAAGTCTGGTATAATTCATCACACAGACTAAAATATTCTTTTATAAATGTTCAGATATTTAATTTTGAGTAAATCACGCTTTAGTTTCAAATGTCATCTTTACCTCTGCAGTCGGCTCTCCTTCTCTGCCAGACAAGTACCGACACAACAGAGAGATGCTGATGCTCCTGCCGCCACACAGAGACAGACCGAGCAGCGCCATGTACTCCAACATCACTGAGAACGGACAGGTAGTGGAGGAGGGATCCACGGGAGGAAAAACACCGCCACGCACACTCAAAATCTCACAGCCGATCTCCTGAGATGTTCTGCAATGGTCTCTTTCTTTCTTTCTCCGCAGCCAGCGAACTTCCAGCGGGCTTTGTTCCACCAGGTGATTGGTCCATGCAAACCCTGCAGCGACCCCAACCTCTCAGTGGCTGAGAAAGGTAAACAAACACACAATAAAGATTCATTTACAGTCGTTTTATTGTCTGCTCTTCCCCTGCTTCTTCACTTCCATGTCTTCTTCTCTGCTCTTCTTTAGTCCTCACCACTCCCAGTAGCTGGAGTTTGGACAGTGGAACCAGGGAAGCGCTCCCGTTCCTCTCCTCCCACGTCGGTAGTGTCATGGCACCGCCGGTTCCACCACGCAACGTGCCTCATGGTATGAAACTGCTCTCTACGTATCTGGGCTGGATGCTTGCCTCTTCACCTCCTGAGAGGGCATCTTTGGATGTTGATTTTGAAAGTTCTTTTGCTCATTTCTTCTTCTGTATTTTTCTCGATGCACTTTTTTTCTGATAACATGCCACTGTTAGCGTGTACAACCCTCTTCAGTCGAAGATGCATGCAGGTAGATGTCACGTCTGGTCTTGAGCTGCATCGCTCCGGGGTTCTGGTTGGCTCTGATCACGTTGTAAATTCCACTTTGTGCTGTGTTCAATCATAGCTAACAAAGTGAAGTGCCTGAACTTATAAAGTACTCTTAAAGATTTTACTCTATATCTGTAAATAAAACTTCCCTCATAGAGAGCTGGATATCATGATACCAGCAGCTGCAATAAGATACAACCCTACTGCAATAGTAGGCTTTAACGTTATTAATTTTAGTCTGTTCAAAAATGTAGCTAGAGGTGTAAACTTACATTTCATAAATGCTTTCAAGTGTTATTTTACTGAAATCTGGTTTGAAAATCCTCACTACTGTGGTTTCAAACCACTCACTTTTATAACTCACTTTTAATTGAGCCAGATGTGTTCTTACACCATTTCTGGATTTTTAAGAAACATGAAAGTTTAAAAATTGCTTTAAAATTCTGAGATTTCTTCTGTTTTATTTTATTTTTTACTTTGGACACACCTGCATGGACAATCGTGGATTAAACTCACTGTGTTGTAATACCACTTTTGACCACAGGAGGGCGCATATGCGATTCTGCTTTGTTCTGTACAGTATTCAACATTTTTGGTAATAACTGTGTTTTGCAGCATTTGTTTGCTTGTCTCATTGCTTTAATAGTATCAGCACAGTATCAGTCTAATGCTTAGTTACTTCTCCTTAAGAAATATTTCTACTTAAATCTGTTTATAAAGATGCCTGAAGTCTGTGGATTAAAGAGGAGTTTAGGTCACCAAAAACATTTCATATTTCTGCAGTGAAATAGATATAAAACTAAATCTACAGAACATTACATGTTTATTTAATCTGCATTTTCCATTTCATCTCATCTTTTTCTGATTTGTGGTTTTGAACGTAACAAATCTGGTTTCAGCTACAGCAGACAGTTGTGGCTGGATTTCCTCCGTCACTGTACATCCAAACTGCCGACACGCATCACATGTTAAAAAAGACGACGTTTTCAGATTGTAATTACACCAAACTAACTCTTCAGTGTTTCTTTTTATCAGTCAAGTTTTTTTTGAAAGAAGTATAAAATCAAAATCACCACATTTATCTGTTTAAACACAACATTTTGAACCAATAAAAAGCGCTTCAAACACCCCTCCTCCTCACAAACCCCTCCATCTCCTTCCCATTACACCTACCAACCTCTGCTCGGACTTTCTCCTCCCCTCTCTCTGCTTTCTTGTCTTTCCTCTTCCATCTCACACTCCCTTCCTCCTCCTCCTTTCTCTTGGGAAGTGTGTGTGGGTGTGGATCACTGAGTCAGTCCTGCTGTGTCTCCCCCTGTAGGGCAGCACCTGTCGATGCACTTTGACGCTTTCCACCACCAGGTCAGCGACCTCCCTCCAGCTCTCCCCGCGCGCTCCTTAAGGAAGGTACCCTCCTCCTCCTCCTCCTCTTCCTCCTCCCCTCTGCTGTTGTCGGTCTGGATGCTTGATTGTTTGTCTGAACTCCTCACCACAGTTGTTGTTTGTATAGTGGCATCTGTGTGCTTCTCTTTCTGTCCGTTTTTGTGTTTGTGCCCACTACATTCGTTTACAGCCCCTCTAAGTGTCATTTCCACCTCGATCCCTGAGGAACTTTGACTCAGACTGGGTGAGAGCATCCCAAACTTAGGCTGCATCCACGCTCGAGTGGTTTCTATTTAAAACGCTGTTTTAAGACAAAACCAAACTCCATCTCTACTCAGTTTGCACAAAACCCAGTTTCTGAAACCGAACCCTGAAAACAGGCGTATGACATCGTCTTTTCTAAAGGCTTTAATTTCATCCTTCCACAGTTTGGTGTCATTTTAAAATGTGAAGCTGGAATCCACATTTCTAAAACATCTGACTCAGCAGATCAAATGTCAGAGAGTTAAAAAGGATGTTTCAGTCCAGTCAGCATGAACCAAAAAAAATCAGCCCTTTAGAAATGATAAAGTAGTTAAAGTCATTCTGATTTGCACTTTCATTTTACAGTCACAGAATGTAAATAAACAGATAAGCCTTAGCAACAGCGTAAACATCAACGCTGACGTGCAGGATGTGGATGGAGATCTTTTCCCACTCAGAGTTTGATACGGTGGAGTGGACACAGATCACGTTCTCTCCACACAGTCTAAAAACAGTGTTTAAAAGGAAACTTTACTACTGCAGATGTGGTCTAAACGGTACTTCTCTCAGAAGTAACGGCACGGATGTGAGATGTCGGAGTGTTTACGGCTGAAAGAGAAAAGGCGTCCCTCTTTAAATCCGCTGACTCGCACTTATCAGTTGAGCCGAGAAGAAAACGTGGATTATCTGTCTTTCTTGTCCTCTTCATGTTTTTCTGCTTTCTGATCATTTTCCAGGTCTGTCCTGCTATTTGTCTTTTTGTGATTTTTGTTCTCTCTCCATGGACTGTTTGTTTTTGCATACATAATTAGACCATTTTACACTCAGAGAAATATTTTATAAAATAGCTTTATTATGACGATCTTCACAGATTTTATAGAAATGTATTTATTCATCATCAGATCATGACTTCAAACACACTTGAAGACGAAATTGTTGCTGTCATTTTTAACCCCGTCTCATCCGTCTGCCTCTCTGCCCCTCCCAGTCCCCCCTCCACCCTATACCTGCCTCGCCCACCAGCCTGCAGTCCCTCCTGGATGGCAGTAACTCCACCCTGTCGGGGAGCGCCAGCTCTGGGGTCTCCTCTCTCAGCGAGAGCAACTTCGGGGGCCCCGCCTCCTCCTCCGACCCCCCAGCCAGCCGCACAGACACCCTGGAGTCCGTCCCCAGCAGCCAAGCCTGGACCACCGACCAGGAGGACCTGGATTCACCGTATCAGCCAGTCAGGTACAGCATGTCCGAGCCTGACGTCCTGGACGGAGTCAAACCCCCACCCTGTCGCAGCCACTCCGCCCCCGGAGGCGTCAGCCCCGCACAGATGGGGGGCCAGATCCAACCCCAGGCTCCAGGTCTGGTCTCCACCCATCCGGCTGCACCATCACAGCAGCCGGATGGGCTGCCACACCCACACCACCATTTCTACCACCACTTCCACCCGCACTTCATTCCCCAGCACCCGCCCCTGTACCACCTCCACGAGCCCCCTCCGGCCTTGCCCCCTAAACCCTACCTCAGAGAGGGCTGCATCCCCGAAGAGGACCCCGGGATCAGCCAGTCCGGAGCCCCGCCTCCCCCCGCACCGCGGCCCATGCCGCGCAAGATCTCCCAGCCCATAATCGCAGCAACCAAGGACGAGCAGGCCAAAGTGGCGTGGGAGCACGGCATCAGCGGCGAGTGAGACGAAACCGAACAGACGCTTTTCTGAAAGAAAAAAAAAACGAAACATGATGGAGACGTCTTACAGGAACCAGTGAAGGTCAAAGTTCAAATAATCTGATAACCCGCATACTCCACGCTCAGCAATCCGGCAGCGAGTCCTCAACCAAGTCTCTCCTCGTGTCACCGCAACCAAAACTTTGATTTTTAACATCATTTTCACCAAACCGTAGCATTCTATCCTCATTCATCTTCACAGTGTCACGATGACATATTTACATACTCGGATATATCTGAAATTGCACAGATCCCACGTCAGTTACTTCCATTGACAACATTAATCAAACTTAGACATACAGAGTGGGGTTTTTAACTTTAAAGAAGAAGAAATTGCACAAGAATTTTATTCTGTTGATACCTCGCCCTGAAGGTTAACAGCACTTTAATGAAGCAACATAGCACCAAAAGCTGCAGGAAGACGCGTTCTGCTCCTCACATAACTGTAACAAATATCACACTAATAAATATTACACAGATCAATCAAAGCCGACAGCGAGTTGAGCTGTGGATTATAGTTAGTTAGATGATGCAAAAAAGATTATTTAGCTGAAAACTAAAGGCCGAAACAAATAATAAAGTTTATTTCCTCCACATGAGACAAACTGAGGCTCTTTCCCAACCCACAACAAGAAATGACAAACGACAGCCTTGACGGAGCTCAGAAGTATTTTTTCAACAAAGTATGTAGATAATATGTCATACAGTACACAGAGGGATATAAATATAATTTATATTTAATTCTTATACTTTTAGCTGAGGGTACAATTGATGTAGAAATATGCAAGATGATGAATATCTGAGCCTGCGGGAGCTGCACTTGTGGAAACCACGAAGACACTGGAACGTTTTATTGCTGCAAGAACAAAGACGAAGAAAGAAAAGTGATGCTGCGAAAGACTTTTTTGGCAGAAGATGTGAACCTGTAAATACGCTCACAGCTTCACGTGCGGGGATGGTATTTATAGAGAATATTAACTTCAGTAAATATATGCTTTTTGACTTTTTTTATGAGAGTAACGAACTGTAAGGAGCGGACTTTTTTGTAATCAGGGTACTGTTTTGTATGCATGTTTGTTCAGTGAAAGTTAAAGTGAAAGCAGAGACTGTGAACGACCCACTCAGGTGGGTTTCTGGGAGAAAAGTTCTGCTGTGCACTGACGTCCTCGTAGTTTAGGAAATGCAACCATTTAAGTCTGTACGGACGTTAAATCTGCCAGATTGCTCTCAGTGACAAACGTGTTGTGAAGGATATTTTAGTTTGTTTGAAATTGCTTTCGTTTTTAACCAGCAGCTCAGATTGTTTGCACGCTGTCATCCTGAAATGTTTCTGTCACTCCTTGTTTTTGTTTGTTTGTTTGTTTGGTTCAAATGAAGAAAAGTGAACTCTGAACAGCTGTTAGCTCACCTTGTTTCCATCACAAACACTTCAAATGCTCGTCGTGTTCCTCCTCACGGATCATGTTTTTTGATAGTGAACCTTAACTTAAATTTGAGTTTTGTTACGTTTGTTTTTACTGTTAAATTTCCTGTCAGGGGTCCAGGAAAGTTCTGAGTAGGATGTTGACGAGATAGTCAGTATCTTTGCTTCATTTGGACTCCATTTCATCATCTTTCTGTTGTAAATATTCAACCAGTTAATCCGCCACAGAAAGTAGTCCCTCACGTGTCGTACTGGTGTGGAACTGCAAGACTCAAAGAGACGGATTAGTCCTTTACATGTGTGGGAAGCACTCTAGACTCTGGGTTGGTTTTAGTGTTTCTGCTATCGGCTCCCTGGAATGTTATTTTTATTTTTTTTTTAAAGTTCCAACAGTATTTTCCTGATTTAAATCCTGTTCTTTAAACAGATGTAACAGCACTTATCCTGCATGATGTGATCACTGACATTAGCGCTACCTGCTTGATGTGAATAATATCTAAATATTTCTGCTGATGTGACCCATGATCGTTTCCATTGCTGTGAGGACACAGACGTCCGATTCCAGTGTTTAGATCGGGATTTCTCCACCTCCACATGTGGCCGGGGTCCCGTGTACATCCGATACATCACCATCCGACATGTGAGAATGAAATTAACTTTGTTTCTTTACGCTGAGTGTTGTCCTCTTCGACCTGTAGAGGCAAAGCAGCAAAAAAACAACAACAATAAATAAAAGAAAGAGAGATCCGCCTGATCTTTTCACCTGGGTAAGTCTCTGTCTTTCTCTGGAGCTAAAAATCACCATGTCACTCACTTCTGTTCTGGGCTCTTTGAAATCCACATGTTTTCTGTTCTTGTTGAACTAATGACACATGCCAGAAGGTTTCAGGTTCCCGATGGTTGACCTATTCACATAAAAGCCCAACGTGACTTACAGTTGAGAATCTGAGTCGTCAAATCAGATCTTTATCCAGTCAGAACAGTTTTAGAAGTGGATGTTGGTGTGAACATGGCCTTAATGGAGGGCAGCGATCTGGATGAAGCTGTTAGTTTTACGTGTGTGTGTGTGTGATTTCTCTATTCTGAACACCCTTACAGGACAAACCCACTCCAGTGGGTTTTTTTTCTGATGAACATAAATTTTGCCAAAATAAAATGAAAGGCAACGAACGATCCAGTTTGTAAGAGGTGATCTGTCGGTGGTTTGATTTTTCAGTTTTATCAGTTTTATTTGTTGAACGAGTTTTCTGTTGGATCAGTGAGACAAAGCTGCTTTTTGTTAAAGTTTCACCAAGTTAAAAAGCTCAGTTTTATGTGGGTTTTCTTTTACTCTGTCATTTTAGTTTTACGTGCTCTCACAGGTCAGTTCTGGCTAAACGTTTTAGCATGAGATTTACAGTTTAAGAAAGCTCACAATCCTCTCCCAACTTCTTTTCCTCTTTTTACTTTAAGTGCATTTGAAATTGCTCCTTATTTCACTTATTTACCCAAGATTCATCTGTTTTACTGAGAGTTTCACATATCAAACGTCTCTCCTCACATATACCAATCTGTTTTTGATTATTTTTTTTTTTAGTTTCTTTTATCCATCTTTACTTTGATTATCTTGAATGGTAGAGTCTCCATGTTTTAATCAGTGCTTTTGGTTTGAGTAAAGGTGAAACTCGTCATAAAAACCAGTTCGACTGATCCTCTGTTCATTATTCTGTTGTTTGTCGCGTTGCTCTTGATCATCAGGAACTTCACTCACGCTTCAGGACATGTTAAAGAAGAATTCACTTTAAAAGGCCGTTTTATCATTAAATAACTGACACATTCAGCATGTTTGAGTACTTGTCATCTCTACTTTAAATGTTTTTTTTTAATTTCAGTGACCAGAATATTTTTATTTCTGTGTTTTAAACTCATGTTTATTGAGAAGTTTACACACTGATAGAAAAGAATTTAAAATCACTTTTTTCATGTTTCCTCTTCTGTCGTGATCAGGTCGCATCAGTGAAGTTTAACTGAACCTGATTTTACTGATTTTTGGTCTTTTCATCTCATTTTATACCTGCAAAAGCATCAGTTGTGTGTTAATTATGCTGATATGGCCTAATAAAGGAGCCTAAAAATCCAAAAAAAAGTCAAAGTTCATGTTCGATGCTGTTGGGTCAACATAATGACATGCAGACTGGGTTTTTTAGACATTTGTAGAGATTTGACAGCAGTTTAGACAATAACGTTTATAATACTGAGCCCAGCTCAGTCTGTGTCGGTCCACCGGCGTGTTTGAGATCAATAATCATTGATCAGAGACCTCCAGCAGTCAGTTCATTCATCAATAAATCACACTTTGTAAATTTGGTATCAACTATGCAAAGCTCATCATTCTTTTTTTATTTTTTATTTTATTTTTCAGACAATGAACATGTTTAGAAGTAGAATGTTTGGTGTATTATAAAAAGGGATCATTTGTAGCTCTTTGCTATTTCCAGATTATAAATCAATATTTGTCCCACTGAAACCACTGAATTCATCTGTTTGTGTTTGTTTTTTCTAACAGATGGAAAAAGGTGTTGACTTGTTTGTAAAAACACAAGAAGAAAGTGTATTTATTCTGGTCATACAGACTGTGATCATCTTTTCTTCTACTTTCTGATATAAAACTGTTTTTAAATCCAGATGACAGCAAGCAAATTGATTTTGTCTAATGATTCTGTTTAAACATCAGGGCAGCTGAGGGACTTTTACTTTAATTGTTTGTTTGTTTGTTTTTCATCTATTACAAACTCAGCTGGCCGGTTATTCATTTGTACAATGACTCTTTATTTCTTGTACATAAAAGTCTTGATTGTGTTAGCATGGGTAGAAACTGTGACGTGTATGACGGTAGATGTAAATACTCAAGTTTTTCCTACTCACTAAACAAACTGCTGTGTTGTGGATTCATGATTAATGACAAACATTAAACAGTAAACTTTTATTGACTCAGATTGCATGTGTGCGTGTGTGTGTTTTAAATCCCTTGCAGTTTCCATACCAGGGGTATATTGGGGTGGAGGATGCAGAGCCTTTATTTGCTCCACATGACCTACTCTTACCCACAAGCAACGGGGTGCACTGTGAGGATCTTATTTTTCAACTTCTCGAGTGACTTTAACAAATCCAGCCCCTTAGTTTGAGAGAAACCTGGTGTAAGCAGGTACAGGGTCACAGCTTGGAGCTACTAATGATTGATGATTAAAAACGCAGTAGTCCAGGACACAGAACCCACCCAATGTCACTAAACTCAAACTAAAGAATAAACATTGGAAGCAAAGTTTTATGACAGCATTTTAATACTGAATTTTAACACCAGAATGCTCTGATAGGTGATTGATTCTCTGATGGACTGTATTACTGCAAACTAAAACTGGTTAAAGTTTCCTTTCAATCAATTTCTCTAAGACATTTTACAGGATTTTAACTCAGATGATTTTTTTGTCTTTTTTTAAAAAAGTAAGAACTGTGTTATATAAACAAAAGATCCCAGTTGTGACACAAAAGAAAGTGTCACAACTGGAAAGTTGTGAAATTATGTTGTGTAAATAAAATTTTATAGGGCTTTAATTTCAAACACAAGCCTAGGATGAAATGTTACTAAGGTGTCACTTTGACACTGATATTGTTCCTCTGAAAAGAAATTACTCTGTGGAAACAGTTTAGTTTCAACTTAAACTTTACATAATTGGAAAGATTGCATATTTTTACATTAGATGGGGCTTTTATTTTGAAATGTAACTCCAGTTTGGGTTGATAACATTATTTTTAGGTGGTCTATGCTACCTTTGATCCAAAGTGAGATTGGTATTTGGAAGAATTTAAAAAAAAAAACCTTTATAACCCCAAATACTGAAAAAGTTGAGATACTGAAACCACAAATTAAGAAAAAAAGAATGATTAGTGAGAAAAGTGCGATTTTAGGGCAACTGTTGTAGTGATTGAGAGCAAATAGTTTAGGTTTTTAGGATAAAGGGACATGACAAGATGTCTTCAGAAACAAGTGAACTTTTATCCTTCTGACTCCAGCTGATGTTGAGGTTGAAAATGTGCCGTAGAAACTCACAAAACTGGTCTGCACAGGTTTCCAGGACCTGGGAGGTGATGAAGAAGATGATGATGATCACTCCAGGAGGTAGAGACTTCCTCAAATCTCTGGTGCTCACAGAAAAAAGGCTCTCATCTTCTTCAGAATTCCTCTGAAAGTGTCTTTTAATAAAACACACCAGAATAAACGTAGATATGTGGAAATACAAACGCCTCTAAAAATGACATTAGGATTAGGCACTAGAGGGTTTAATCTGAATAAATGAGTGATTCTACAAAACAGAATGAGAGGAGCATTTCTAAAATATTTACCTTCAGATTACAAAGATTAAATCAAACTCTGATAAACTTTTTAGCCAAACAAAAGTACAGGATAGTGAATAATATAAAGTCTGAATAACATTTGGTTAAAATATGAGAAATATTTACTTCAAATGAACTTTCTGGAGTTAAATCAACAGTAAGTCTTTTGGTTTGGAGGTGAAACAACATGAAAGAAATCAGTTTTGAGTGACAATTTTAATTTAAGTTTGTATGATGATAACTGTTGGTAAAAGTTTTTTGAATGTACTACAGATATTCAACAAAGTACTTTCAAATACTTGCAAAAGGACTCAGTTCAGGTGGACAAATGTGACCAGTTTAGATCAGCAGGGTTACAAGAAAGAAAGAAGACACTGACATATGATCAGTTCAAAAAAGGCAACAGAAGTCACAGTTTTCATATTTAGCATTTATATAGTATTTAGACAGAATTACTTTAACATTTAAGGCTGTCAAACTGTCATTTTAAGAGTTGATTGACTGATTAAGCAGTAAATGTTTTTGTAGAGCAGGCACATCAGGAACTTACGTGATTGTTTTTCCCCCTCAAAAGAACTTTGTATAAGAATTAAATGAATCTGCAGACACAAGATAACTGTAAGGTTTAAGATGAAGTTTAACTATCCACAAAAGAAAAAAAACAATAGTGCTTAAACATGATTGTTTAGATAATTCATAATAAATCTACAATTTAGATTACAAAAGTGTGGTAAAACGATTTCCACTCTTTGGAGTTTCCAAAAACATATAGAACAAAATTTACAAGAAAGTGAAATTAAAAAAATAGCATCCATAAGAGCTGCCATCATAAGTTTCACCAACATGTAAAATAAAATTGAAAATACAAATTAGTTTATCTACACACTAAAGTGGAGTATATAAACATGACTTGTTATGAAGATAAACTTTAAACAAAACTCTTAAAACTCAAATCAAAGCTTTACCTTACAATGATGTAAATGATATTTCTGTAAATCCATCAGCTGAGGAAGGTTGTAACATCTTCATCACATCACAAATCTGATGTTTCATCTTCTCACAAAAATACTAACAGATAAAACAATAAAGTTTAAAAGTCATCGAATGTAACAGAAGAACACCTTAAACAAAAGAGTAAACTATGAAATGCAGAAAATAATCATAGCATTTGAATAAAGGTTTAAAAAAAGGGAAAGTTTGTTAAATTTCCAGCTGGAACGTTGAAATCTCAAATTTAAATGTTACTGTATCAAATGTTGATCTTGAACTTCACTTGTAGATATTTAATTATTTTTACACTGATAGGGAGGAACAATCAGTCACACAGTTTAGTATAAACTTGGTTTTGGGAAGAGTCATCATGACAACTGAACATAAAACATATTTTCTACATTAAAGAACAATGAACTTTATACAAGTTCAACCATCTCAGATCTACAAACAAACAAGCAAACACTCATCTCTCAAACTGTCTGAAATAAAAGACAAATCAAAGTTTCTACTCTGACTTCAAACTTGGGTCAAAGGTCATTCAGTTTAATGTTGCTGAGACTCCTGATCTGGTTGGTTTTACAGATGAATCAACTGATTTTTTTTTTTTTCGGACTGATTCTGATTTCTAATTTTCTGGTGAGGATGACCAGCCAAAACTGATTTTGTTGGTTCCAAGTTCCCTAAACACTGTAATTATCCAATTTTTTTATACTCTAGACTACACAGGTTGTTTTTTAATATTATAGTTTGTTTTATTTATCATATTATCCATCCATCCATTTTCTATACCCACTGAATCCAACGACTGGGTCACGGGGTTATCATACTATTGTTTTTATTGTAAAACTGGTAGTAGAACTATTACCACATAGTTTATGATTGACTCAGTAAAAAAAAGTAAAATATTTCCACACTAACATGTTACTCCAGCTGAATGTGCTGCTGTGCACAGGACACGTGCACAAAACTGACTTGAATGGTTGAATGAGGATGACCTGCAAGTTACCATGGAGACTGGTCGGGCTGAATTTAGGTACTTTTCTTTTCCGGGTGATTTAATAGTTCCACATCTTCTCTCCTCTCTTGTTGGCGTTCTTGCTGAGAGACGTGGTTTGTTTCTGTCTGAGAATCTGCAGGGAGAAAAATCAAGTTATGTTTAAAAAGAGAAGAAAAAAAAACAATCAGATTTCTTGTTTCCTTGGTGTAAAAACAAACAGTATTATTTAGATCTGAATACATCCAAACAAGTTTGTGACTTGAATCATGAGATGAATTAGGAAAAAAAAGTCATGTTAATTGTAGAAATCAGGTTAAAATGATCCATAAACAAAATTTACCTTTGTTAAAATTTAGTTTTATGCATCCTTTTACTACAAGTACAACAAAAGTGATGATGATGACTGCAAGTAGGACTCCAAATACAATTGCAACTCCACCATACCCTCCAGTGTTGGAACCTGAAACAGATGATAAAAGATCAATTTATCACTTTTAATATTAACTCCAATGATGAACAGTTGATTTCAGACAAAACAAACATGTTTGTCTGTTCCTGAAATGTAAAATCTAAATGTAACATTTAAAGGAGAAGTCAGTTTCTGTGATGAGCCTCTTTTCTTTGTTGGAAAGATTCCTTTCTTGGAACTGACATCATCTACTGATCATCTATTGATCATCTATTGATGAAGACCAGAAGAATCAATTTAAAGGTTTAGTTCCAGTTTTTAGTGGAGAAAGGTGGAGGATTTTCGTTATGTTGAAGTTTGGGAGGAAACACAGGAGGCAAGAAAGAAGAGAGAAAAAGTGTTGAGACCAATCAAGAGACTGGACAAGAGTCTGTCTGTCTTACTGGTTAAACTGGTCTACAACTGGTAAACAAACCTACTTGAACCTGTGACGAGAACTCAGTTTATTTGTATTTATGACGATGATGGACCACACAAACCACTTTCAACAGGAATGTTTTCTCATAAACAGTGAACGCTCGTGATGGTAATAATGATTTACTTTACTCTGTGTGTGTGTGTGTGTGTGTGTGTGTGTGTGGTGTTATATTCAAGTAAATGTATGAAAGTGTAACTGTATGTTGTAGAAATATGAGCACTTGAAGCTTCTTTACCAGAAAAAAAAACTCCCATGTGTGAAAGTATATCAGAAATAAGATCTTCTGATCTGGGAATCCTCAAGTCCCCAACACCAAGACAAAATAAGTAAGTAAGTAAGCAAAAATAAAATGTAACATAACAATTCAACAGTGTTGCTTTAAAAGCAACACTGAAACCACCTTTTTTCAGTTTTTTAGGTGGCAAATACTTTGCAAGAGTTTAAAAGAAAAGAGATTATTTCATCATCCACTTACAACTGTCTAGAAATGTTCGGATTAAAATCTTTTTTTCTTTTTCCTATTTTTTCTCTTTTTTTTGTGGAAAGTTTCTTCTCCAGTTACTGGAGGACATTATAGCAGATCAATCTGGAATTATTTACAAACCTTTTCACACTTGCAGTCATTGTATCCCACAGATTATTGATAATAAAATTAAAAAAAAAATAATAGTGATGATTGTCAATCCTTTGAATTCATTTTACATCTTAAACTCTATTCAGAAGAAATCATCACAGCCACTTTTGTTACTTTAAATGTCATAGATATCACAAGTATAAATTGACCATTAATGGTCAACTTGAATCAAAACTGAACCAGATAAGATACTAAATCTTGACTTATTTTCAATGATACAGAGTTTATATTTCTGCACACAGAAGATCTGTTTAGACTATTTATTTCACGAGGAAAAGGATTTTAAAATAGTTAGGAAAACAAAACATGTTTCCCTCTGCAGAAATGGTGAGGAGGTGGAGTCGGGAGGTTCACGTCACAAAAGGATCTGACTGAACCATGAACACCTTCTTTACTGGTGAAGAACCTTCAGCAGAACCAGACCTCCTCAACTCTGGGGAATTTCAGCAGCAGCACAACAGAAAACTTCATCTACCGTTACAGCTCAGTCTAATAAACCAAAAGACATGAAAATAAAGTTTA
>JAOWBL010055887.1:49366-63967 GCA_028564865.1 Zenarchopterus dispar | reverse complement strand
AGAGCAGGGAGCAGGTGGAGGTATGCTCTGGAATGAAGAGGGATGAAGGTTAGCCGCAGTAAGGCAGAATACATCTGTGTGAATGAGAGGAACCCAAGAGGAGCAGGGAGGCTATAGGAAGCAGACAGGGAGCAGAGAGTGTGGAAACAAGGCGAAGAAGCTTGTCCAAGCAGGTTGGAGAGGATGGAGGAAAGTGTCAGGGTTGATGTGTGATAAAAGGGCATCAGCAAGAATGAAAAGAAAGGTCTACAAGACAGTAGTGAGACCAGCGATGATAAATTGTTTAGAGACCGTGGAACAGAAGAAAAGACAGGAGACAGAGATGGAAGTAGCAGCGGATAAAAGGTTGAGGCTCTCTTTGAGTAACAAGGATGGATAGGATCAGGAATGAGCACATCAAAGGGATGTTAGATGTTTTAGGGAGAAAGTCCGAGAGGCCGGACTGAGGTGCTTTAGACATGTACAGAGGAGGGATATGAGGTTGGAACTGGCAGGACGGAGGCCTTGAGGAAGACCAAAGAGGAGATTTATGGATGCAGTAAAAGAGGACATGAAGTCAGTTGGTGTCAGCGGATGGAGGTGGGTGATTCACTGTGGCGACCCCCAAAGGAAGCAGCCAAAAGGAAAAGAAAAAAGAAGAAGGAGATTTGATGGCTTCATGCCACTTTGAGAGACAGGGAGGAAAAATTCTGACACCATCGAAATGAAGACTGGGAACATATGAAGACAGCTTGATATAAATATGAAAACAGTTCATCTGGCGGCTGTCAAGAAACACAATAAACCCAGAGACGTGTCTAACTCTGGCATAATCATCCATCAATTTGTCATTTAAAGGCTAGCAATCAAGAGCATTTAAAGGTGACACTCTCTCATTTCACTGTTGCAAATATCTCGAGAGACATAAAACTCTGAGAATAGCGCCGAGAATAAAGAAGCTTGAAATGAACAGTTCTCTTATTATCTGCTGGAAAAGAGGTCATTTATAAATTAGCAGCACAATACACCATCTTTTCTTCCATCCGTCATAACTGGTCATCTACTTAGCTCATCAAACAGTCAGTCTCTCTTCCTGGTTCTCCCTCATCAGCCGTTAGATAAAAGCAAGATAATAGTTTCTTTCTTTTATCTTTTTTTTTTTTAAATCAAGTTGACATGGTTTCCTGGGGTCTTTAAAAACATCTGAGAACAATATCTCAACAACACAACAGACATCAAGTGCAAAAGGACTCTTTTCAGCACTCATAGAGCCCACTTGTAGGGGGCGGAGTCAGTCCCTTTACTCCGTCCCGCCTCGCTCCCTTTTATCAGGAGTTCCCACACAACGCCAAAGGATTACACTCTGTTGGAGGTTTTTTATTTGAAAGTCACTTCAGGCACCAAAACATGTGCTCTCGTGCACATGAAAGTTAACTTTCTTCCACAATATGTTCCCTTTAAATAATCTAGATTCTGGGTGGCTGCAAAGTCCACAGATACCTGTGTGTAACAGCTTGCAATTAATCGAAGAATTAATAGTAATTAACAGAAGTTATATTATCTATGTCAACCTCTGTAATTACAATATTCTTCTCTCTCATCCAAAACTGAAATCCTTGGCACCTTGTCTGATTCTGAGGTAAGGATTATTTTAATTTGAGCCCAACTCTGGGATTTTGTCTGAGGTGACCCATAAAGGTCTTCATAAGAGTTTAGTAAAATCTCATTGCTCACATAAAACAGAGGGGTTTTTGTTGTTGTTGTTCACCTTAAAGGAAACAGGAAACAGCTTTGACTTTGGACCAAGAGTGGAGCCCTGTTTCTGACAGCAGAAGCATCACTCATTCACATGCAGAAAGACAAAGACTGACCAGAACATCTGAACTTGCTGCTCTTGATCTGGGCAATGCGCTTGTTGGCAAGGCGGCGAGGACTTGCGCAGCGTGCGCCGCTGGTCTCTATGGGGTTCGAACGTAAGAAGTCGGCCAGCCACTTCACATTACAATCACACACAAAGGGGTTCTGGGCCAGGTGGCTGATGGGAAATCACAAGAAATACGTCAGTCATATGACACTGAGCGGAGCAGAAAAGAGCTTAAAGCAGAGTGTGTGAGCTTGGTTTTCCCACAGGGTCTGGATGCTGTGCAGCGAGCTGAAGGTGCCCTTGGCCAGACTCTGGATCTTGTTGTCATACAGTGACAGGAGAGCCAAGTTCTCCAGATCTCTGAAAATCGTGGCACGGATGCAGTGAATCTTGTTCGCGTTCAGCAACCTGAAACGTGTTGGAAAACCGATGACGGTGAGGAACTTTCACTGGTCTAAGTTTAGACATAAAACATATCTTCTGAAAATGCACATGTCCATGATATGATGAAGGGATGTACAAAACACTTGCTTCAACGTAGTGGAGAAGAAATGAAGAGATAATAGAGCCATCTAAAAAACACAGTCAGCAATAAAGTCTGCAGTACATTGTCTGCTTTCAGGTTCAATTCTGTCTGTCTGTCTGTCTGTCTGTCTGTCTGTCTGTCTGTCTGTCTGTCACATTGAGTAAACTTGCTTCTGATAAGAATTGAATGTATTGCAAGTTTGAAAATGAGGCAGGGGTCGTGGTTTCAGAAACAGATTAAGAATTGGCAAGAACTCCAGAGAGCCATGCATTATTTTCCATTCAGCACTGAAAATATTTGTTTTTTCCTCAGCAAAATGACATCTGAATGTCTTTTATGTGACCCCCTGTGTACGCCAGTTTTGATAAATGTGTGCATGTTGCAATCCGGACTTACAGCAGCTCCAGAGAGGCCAAGCCATCAAAAACTGCGCTGGGTAGCTCGGTGATCTTGTTGCCATACAAAACCCTGCACAAAAACAAATGGACAAACAAAACGCTAAGGCTTTCTTCTGTAGGCCTACAACCACAGCCTATTCCATGGTTTTCTTATCTGTGTTGTTGCATTGAAGGGCCAGAAATCCCACACTGACACACGTTCACACACAAGCCCCCACGCTGTCAAACAGACCACACACAACCCTGACAAAACACAGAATCATCATTCCTGCACGGCTTTTCTTCAAGAAGTCATGTTTATATATCAGGGATCCACTGACTGTGCTGGATATGATGTTCAGTCTTGTCTAAACACTGGACTGGTATCAAATAATGGAGCAGATCAACGAGGATGATTTATTCAGGTTTCCCGTCTGTAAGTTTGCTATGTCAGCTGTGTGCAGTTGTGATGACAAGAAAAAGTGCCCAACACCTTGAAATTACATGCTTTCTGCATTCATTTGCCATAAAATGGTATGTGATCTTTTCTCGTGTCTTTATTGAGGACTTTTTCCCTCCACCACTGTGAACGGTTCATGAATGTGTTCAATAAAGACCTGGGACTTCAAAAAAATTCTTTTTAGTTTAAGCACATTGTGTTTGTTTGTTATTGTGACTTAGATGAAGATCATGTCACACTTTCTGGCAATTTAATGTAGTAAGTCAATTGATCACAAACTTTCCTGCACAACTGTAACAATAAATAGCAATTCTGTAGACTTATGTCGATTTAATAATGACTGACATTTTATTTCAGAAAGTCTGGTGAGTGATGCTTAAGTCAAGCCTGACGTCCTTAGTCTTTTTCACAGCTAAATGGTGTTGGATCAGTATAGGGTACTGGGTATCAGCCTTTATGCTAAACCTGGGTGCATATAGTTGCTAAATATCAGAAGAAAGACTGAAAAAGTAGAACCGGCACATCCCAACTCACAATCTGGTGTGATCTTCTTGTCAAATGCAAAATTACGATTCACCTCTTTCATCCAACCATCCACAGTCCATGACTCTTCTTTTAAACTCTCTTATATTGAAGCCATACCAGACCTACAGGGATTTTGAAATATTTGCTCATGCTTTTGGATCATTGTAATTGTTTCTGTCTTGGTGGAGACCGGTTATCACTCCAGCGGCTTCTCGTTTGTTTTAGAATAGATTTGGAGATTTTACTGATTGTTTTAAGGTTTTAGATGGATTGACACCAACATATCTGCCTGATCTTAATCCCGTTCATACTTCTGTCGGAGCGCTGAGATGTTCCAGCCAGAAGGTCTTTGATGTTCCCAGATCTAGACTTAAAAACAGAGCCTGGTCCCGTTCTCTGGAACAGATTACCGTCACAAACCTTCAGGTTCATTGCTACATTCAGGTCTCTTCATAGGCCTTTCATTTGACCTGAACAATGACATCTTTTAGTAACTTTGCTGTGCTGTGTTTCCGTGAGGATGAACATTGATGTTGTTTGATATTTGATTGTAAAGCAGTTTGGTCCACATTGGTTGTTGCTACATGAATAAATCAGACTTGACTGAATTGTTTTGTTCTTCATGATTCTTTAAGTTGAATTGTTCTGTATGTAAATCCCATTTCCATTAGCCACTTCCTCCCCATTTGTTTTTGTTTCTTTTGTGGCATATTTTATATTTTCAAAGCATATTACTTTAAGTTTTCTCTCTTAAAATGTTGATTTCTTCTTTTATGTCATCTCTTTCAATTTCTATTTCTGTTTTATCTATTTGTTTCATTCTAAAGCATTGAATTTTGTTTGTACTTACTCCAACAACTACGAGAAACATCTATTTGGGCAGCACAAATATCTTTTTCTACTCTCTGCGTTTTTCTTTCTTGAAGGAGTTTTATAACCCTTTCACATTTTATGTGACGTCTCTCTTGCTGGGACCAAGTTTCCTGTCAGTCAGTTTAGTTAAAACAACAACAATCTCGTTTAAATGCAGATTAATTTATACACTTAGACTTGTAGAGATAGATGTTTTGGAAATGTCAAATATGATGTGTTTACATTTTTCTTCTTTAATCAAAATGCCTTTAATTAGAGCTTTTTCATTGAAATTTTAAAGCATGTTTACATAGAACGCTCAAGTGTTATAACTTTGATTTATTTTCAAATTTATATATAAGGAGACATCTGAATGAACGTCTTCAGACCGCTGCGACTGTTTGTGTTCGGATATCCGTGTATGGATTCTTCTTTTACAGAGAGGATGCTCCACTTTTGAATTATTCATGCAAACAGATGCACAAACAAATGCATACAGGGGAAACAAATACCGATGCAAAATACAGACATATGGAAAGACTTTTAAAAGCACTTACAGGGAGTTGAGAGCTCGGAGGCCGTGAAATGCATCAGGAGCAATCTCAGATATCTGGTTGTTACTCAGATCTCTGCAAATGAAAGACAATCATCACAAGTCATTTAAATACCTACTCCAGGAAATATGAATACACTGTAGTTCAGCTGTTTTCTTTCTGTCTTTTCTGAAGGTCTTCTGGTTCATCTTCTGTCTCTGTGGCCTCCAGCTGTAGCAAGATTCCTTTCTGCACCACTTGTGAAGTCACAAACGCCACTTGTAGTACACAGTTGAAGTGTCTGCTGGGTTTCTCAGCAGCAGAGCAATGAAATTCAGATATCAAATGGAATAAAGCTTATATCTCTAAACGACGTCTTCAGCAGAAGTGGAAATCAAATTTTCAGCTGAATACAATAATATAGCACACGTGATAATATTACAGGAGACTTAGCGCTGATTTGAACAACGTTCCTTGCTCTGTTATTGCAGGAATCTGGTCGTTGCTCCTCATTAATGAAACCTTCATGAATCTGGGAGCAGATCTGCACATAAATCACCTCCTCACTAAAACATCAGCTTCAGATTCACAAATGCTGCATGAAGGAGGTGTAAAGATGTGCCAAATGTTAAAAAAAAAAGTTTTCGACACAGTGACAGAAGTAATTTTAACCTCTGCCACTGAAGGCAAGCTTCTATTTCTTATATCATATGTTATATTGTTATTTATTTTGGCATCTAAGGAATGCATTGCTCCAAATACACACTTTAAGAAAACTGGTAGGAATAAAATCTATACTCCACCAGATTCAGTGATTATTACGTTTATTGGCCCAAAAATGTTTCCATAACTCTAATAAATCAACTTGTAGGCAAACCTGACTTATTCACATCATGCACTTTTTTTTTTTCTTGGAAACTGGAAGCATTTCTTCCTTCAGGTCCTGCTTCTGGGCCCACACAACATATCAAATCAACTTAATCAATCCACTGACAGTTGAAGGAACATAACCTGAAGCTCAAGAATACAAAATTCTCATCAATTCTCATTGCCCCTGAAGTTAAAGTTGGAGCCAGAGAAACCAGACAAAAGCTTTGTATAACAGAGGAAAGGATTAGGATGGCTGGTCGAGCTGCAGACCGCTGCTTTCAAACATCCTGATGTTCGTCCACAGTCCTGGTGCTGAAAAAAGGCAAACCACAGAGGCTCCAAGAGTTCTTCACCTTTCCAGTTAATCAGTAGTCAATGTCTGCTGGACAGTCCCGTGAGCTTTCTGAGAGGATTCAATCAGAGGATTTCCTAAACAGTCGGCATTTTATTTGATTTTACCAGGCCTGTTTTCTTTCGTTTTGAGCAACCTGACTGCTTTCATCCAAGTGAAAAGCAAACTTGAAATGTTGCCTTAAGGCAAACATGTATCCAGCTCCTTGGGATGAACTTTGTGGTGGTAATATTAAACAGTTTAATGCGCATAGCTGTAAAAAACAATGTAACAGTCACTAAGCATTGGCAAAACTTGAAGAAAGTAGAAACAAAGAAAACCAGTTCCCACACATGGCTCCGGCTGAGCGTGCTGTGACGGCTCTTTCACGTTTGTGACATTTGGCCGTGATTCCTGTGATCAGTCGCGCCTACCATGTCTCTCATTACAAACAGGAGCAGAGCTTTATTTATGTTGATGCATTATTTGAATTGTGGAATTGTGAGACCTTTCTTCTTGTTTTATCGACAAAGCCATGTTTCTCAGGTTGCCATCGTATAATAAAGCCATTAAAACCAACTCTGACTGCTTTTTACCCAGTTATCTTTCAGCTTCGTGTTTGTGTTGCGATGATGTAATATTTGTCTGACTTCAGCGTTTAATCAAATAAAAACCATATAAAAAGTGAGAACCGGCTCTTTGTGAAATGACTCATCTGTAAGTGAAGTTGACAGAGATCCTTTTATGGGAGCTGCTTCGCTGACCAAGTTTGGGTTATTCCATCTTTGATTGGGTCTGGCCTGCCAAACCGCGACATGTCAGATTATGAAGTAGCTGCGCTGCTGCTGCTGCAACACATCAGTCGCTCAGCTGTCATGCTACGCTTTCAGACCAACCACTTAAACCAGCCTGCTAATGTAATCAACCCCCGCCTCATAGTACTCGGGACAGTTTCAGAGTCATGAAGTAAGGGGGCTGAGGGTGGGGAGGGGAGGGGGGGCATTTAGAGAAGAAAAAAGGAAAACCACAGAGATACAAAGATGCTAAGGGAGAACGAAGAAAATGGTGGAGAAAGAAAGAGAAGAAAAGCAGCAAAACAGGACGGGACAAAAAAAAAACCCCAAAGAAAAATAAATAAACATTATTATTGTGGACAGACTGGCATTCTTTAAACATATGCATCGGTTCATATGAAACAAAATCAATTCATCATGCGAGGCCTTTAAAAAGCCTCAAATGGGGACAAGGTCTCACTGCAGGCTGATAGAAATCAAATGCTCCTGGAAGCTGAAATCCACTGGGGCTGCGTGTTAGGCTGAACAGGAAAACCACAGCTCAATGAGCAGGAGAAACCGTAGAGGAGAGCAGCACAGTTAGAAGATCAAACTAAAATACGCTGAGATTTTCTCTGAGTCAAGTCCCTGCGGAGGCAGAAATACTTGCTCCTGCTGATTTGAACTATAGAAATCGCATTAGCTTTGTGGGTTTTCATAGTACTTACAATATCCAAAAACAACATAAGAAGAAAACTCTTAACAGGTGAACAAGGTTTCACTAATGCGGGTAACACAAAGCTCAATCCAGAGTGGTGAGTGCAACATCATGTTTACCTGCACTTGTAAGAGTGACATGACAAAGTTCACCTATTCTGGCAGCTGATTGGTTGCTTTTGTATAAAAAATGCGATGAAAGGAAAACTGCTACTAATGAGACAGAACAAGAACGTCACTGATTTCTTTGCAAATATCAAGTTTAAAGGCTTTCTATAATTTCTTCTGGATTCATTTATTTTTTATCTGTTTTTATGGCAGCAGGTTAAACCCTGTGGTAGATACGTGCGCCCCTGTTTTCCTCTACAAGATCAAGGCCGTCCTACCTCAGAATGATGCTTTTATTGTGTTGCTACATTTTTGACTTTTGAACATTTAATGGAATTTCACTTTGACTGACACTTAGATTCACACGGCTGCAGCTGATCCAGGCAGGGCAGAGAGACCGTGTGTCATAAGGTGGATTTTCCACTACACCTTTTACACAACAAAAACAACAATTCAGAAATTGTGACAAGGCACAGCTAGGTGCTTCAATTACGGGGGTTTTTTCCAATATTTTGGTTTTGTGCAACTCTAGTGGTAAAGGACTATAGGAAGACTCACATTCTCCGAAGCTTCTTGTAGGAGGTGAAAGCGCCCGGAGGAACTGACTTGATGCCGTTTTGCTCCAGACGACTGCGAGGAAGAAAAGAGATTATAATAATAGCACAGGAATATTCTAAAATGAATCAAGCTCTCCAAATACGTCAAATCACATGTGATTCCATTAGATATAACTGTCAGTTCATTCATTTTGTTGTTTCCAGTTTTTCTGTTTCTTTAAAAAAAAAGTTCAACCCACTTGCAAAGTCCTGTTAGTTTTTTCAGAGAGGCTGTAAAACCTCTGCATCGTGGCTTGGCACTAGTCTGACGTGACTTTGTGCCACTGACACCCCTCACAACCTCTTCGTAGGACTTTATAACTCACCGCTGCGGCAGGAAAAAGCATGTCCTGCCTGTAATTCTAGATCACACACCAGGTCATTTGAAGAATTGGCTGAAACATGAAACGTGTTCATGTAATGGCCTTCAAAATCTATTTATTGGATTTCCCCGAGTTTCAGCCCATTGTGCCTGTCACACTATTACATTTGAGCCAAAAAGAAAAGAGTGTACACTTAGTGAATGTGTGTAAAATATAAAAAACAAACTTTTTAAAATTTGAAATGAGGACAGTTTCCACGCTCAGGAAAAGCAACTGAAGAGTCTGTGGTGAATCAGAACAGCTACATAAAGTGTGTATTTGTTGTGTTTTTGTTTCTCCGTCCGAATTTTGACGCCATCTTTTAGCGTCACAAAGCCAACGGCAGGATTTTGTTGTGCTCTTTTGTTTTAGCTTCTATTGAATTTCCCTGTTTTGCATTTTACACTTATTACATCAGTTATTTATCTTTGTTCATTCTGCTGAGCGGGCGAAGTGTGAGACACAGTCTCATCTGTGTCTCACACCTGTGCTCTCTTACGGACATTATTTATTACTTTCCTCAAGATTTATATAACCTTTACCTGAAAGTCTGCAGATTCAAGACAAGGTCTTGTTTCTCCCATGAAAGTAGCACGTGTAATGTTTATGATTGACTTTAAAGAGTTATATTTGTCATAACACTCTTGAGACTTTAATTTGAAGGAAAACTATGTGACTGTTTATGAAACTGCACTATTAGATATCATGTTGCTTATGTAGCTGTGATTTAACGTGATACAATCTAAAGTGCAACATTTTGGGTTTTACCCACTTGAAAAGGAAAATGTACAGGAAGCACATGTTCAGCTGAACCATGGCTTAAATGGCTGCAAACAAGAAGTAAACAAAAATGTCAAAGCTGACCTTAAGGACTCAGTACAAGTTACATAAAATCAAAGGAAATCCATCCATCCATGTTCTATTCCCGTTTAATCCTGTACAGGGTGACGGGGGTCTGCTGGAGCTCATCCCAGCTCATTCATAAACTACAACTGTTTAATATTGTCATTATAAAAGTATTTGAAAGCCAGCCTGCGAGCTTTTTAATCAAGAGCTTAAAAAAACACCTAAAGGACCATTTTAAGTTATACAGATTGACAAGCCATGAAAAGGACACCCAAACAGCTTTACATGATGGTTCGAAAAAAGAGGCCAAAATTTTCAAGCAAAACCAACATGAATATAACTACTCACTTAATTCAGCATCACCGAAGGCTCAAAAACCAGACGTCATGGATATGCCCGTGTACGTGTGCATGTTTCTGCACTATGCAATGAGCCAGTTGAATAAATAACACGCTATAGGGTATATGTACTTTTCTGGTAGTCCTTATTTTAATGGCAGAACCCTGCATGAGCCTAAATTAGCGTAACTATCAACAAGATTAGTGTGAAGGGTGAGACAGACGTCTCCTTGACTTAGAGAAATTACTGGACTCTTGTTAAAACGTGCCTTTTTCAGGTTTAAGCAAATACGTTGTAAGAGAGACATCCAGTGGCTGACTGGAAAATTTTGAGGATGCAGTAACTGAGATCAAGCTAACCTTCACCACAAGGTAAATCCACAGGTGGTAACTAATGTGTAATGGAGTTTAAGAGAACTTCCTTATGTATGTTTAAAAGCAGATTAAGGAGCCTTGCTAAGGAAGAAACTGTTGAATTGACCCCTGATCTTTTTCTTAAAGGACTAATTTGACAATAAATTTTGTACAATTATTAAAGTACATAGTGTATTCCTAAAAATATCCTATACACTAGATAATCATAATGCTAGAAAAGGCTTTGTGATGGTGGTGAGTGGTTTCTGCTCAGATGTAGCGGCGATTAGTGGCAGTGCCAGAAAAGGCGAATAATCAGAGCTGTAACAAATTACTAAGTAGTTCTCTCGTATTTATACCGTAGCGTACAGGGACGCAGAGAGGAAGGAATACCATTTGATTCTCGAAAAATAGTTACCCCCACAACAGTAGCCCCAATAACACAGTCTTTACAATTTTAAAAGATACCTTAAACTGTCCTAAGAGTCTCAGGTGAAATCTAAATGACTGTTTGTTTATTCATTTTGTGGGATGCTCACATCTCAGTCATGGCCTCTGGGAGGTGGGCTGGGATGGCAGTGAGACCCCTTCCTCGGCAGTCCACAATGTTGTTGCTACAGGAACACATCGGAGGACATGATCCAGACGCCAAACTGCACGGCTGAACGAAGGCACTGCCGCTGTGGCCTGAAATTAGACGAGCAGAAACAGCTCTGAATTCCTCTGCGTCAGCTGCATTTCAACCATACTGGCTTTCCCTCATGCTCTGTGGTACCTGAGCAGGCAAAGTCACTCTTGCGCAGCTCGGCAAGGTTGAGGCCCCTGAGAGTGGGGGGGGAGCTGCACTGAGTATAAAGGCCCAACGCCGGGCGTTGGCGCAGCCACGGAGACAGCCAGGCCAGGTGACAGTCACAACGCAGAGAGTTGGAGTGGAGTCGACTTGGAGAGGGAAGCAGGAGGATGAATGCAAGGAGAAAAGGGAAGGAAAAATTCAGCAGCAGGTGACGGAGCATAAATACAAGAGATAATGAGTAGCTGTGCAAAGAAATCCGTATGCAGTAACAAAAGGAAGTACTTACAAGGTACGGAGCTTTGGCATGTGGTTAAAACTAGAGACTGGAATGCTGCTTATGTTGTTGTTGTTCAAAGTGCTGCAAAAGACAGAAGAACATCAATTCACATTCATTCACTCTAAGTCACCTTGAGGGACTTTGCAGAAAGCACACTCAAAGCTTACAGAGTTAAATGTAAATTATATGCCACCTCAGTTCAGTAGATTGTAATCCGTAATCCATTTCATTCCAGCTGAGTCCAAAATTCTGAGTCCATGTCATGATAATTCATTAAAAAATAATAATAATAAAAAACAAAAGCCTCATCCTGAGCAAGCACAAGTTTAATAAAGGAAAAGATGCAATGGAGAAATGAGGAGACAGAAAGAACAGATAGAAGAGGACATGATGGACAAACCAAAGAGCACTGAAACAAAGAAAGAGGGATAAGGTGAAAAAAGAAGAGAAAAGTGAAATGAAGTGTGATGATATGAAAGTGACATAAGAATAAAATGGATGACGCAGGAATAAAACCTGGCAAGAATTATGGAAGTGTGAAGTAAAAGACAAAAAAACAAACAAAACAACAACAACAACAACAAAAGTGATTTGGCAGGTGTGAAAAAAGAAAAGCAGAACTACAAAGGCAAATGTTTGGATGATTCTTTATTTCCTCCTAAATAAAATCAAGCCAAATGGCAATGAAATGTGCTAACCTCGAGAAAGATGCAAAAACATTTGAATTTACTTGAAATGTGACATGAATTAAATGTCAGAAGGTGCCTTTGTGTCAGATACTGTGTCAGTGTCTAAAACTCAGAAGAATGCTTCCCATTAAGCAGTTTTTTTTTTTTAGATACTCACAGCACTTCCAGAGAGCGCAGAGCTCTGAACGCTCCCTCCTCGATACAGCTGATGTGGTTCTTGTCCAGTTGGCTGTTCATTAAAAACACACCATCAAACATTTTATGCACTGTAGTTTTGATTGCATGTGAGACATTTCCGAACAGCAGCAGGCTGAGTCTGCTTTATGTTTACGTGTTGTAAAGCAGCACTCACAGATTTTTAAGGTCTGTGGCTCCTCTGAAAGCTCTCCTTGGGATGGCCTGGATGGCATTTTCGCTTAAGTCCCTGTAGACAGAAGACAGTGGGTTTACTTGCCCTCTTCACGATGATGAGATTTTGGTCTGTACAAATAATTATAGGCAAATCACTCAAACCTTCTCATCATACTCTATGCTTGTGCCTTTATAAGAAGAATGAAATGACCTCATGTTTAATCAGAGTGAATACTTTTTCTTTTTTTTTTTTTACAGAACTTGTAAGTCTTTCTCTGTCAGTTCAGTGCCCTCGAGGGTAATCTCCAGACTGATCTACACCACTACCATGTCATCTTAATAGCAGTTTGAACCATGGTTCCTGATAGCTTGATACAGTTTTCTGTCCAGCCCAGATGGGTCTGAGGGGCAGAAACCGGACAGAAACCACAGATGTGCTGCAACCACATCGGTGCTTCTCATTTCCGCCTTATATGAGGGAGAAAGCCTGAAAGACAGATGCTAAGCTGCAACTGGATAGCAGCAGAGTGAAGAACAGGTGAACAGCAGTGCCAGAAAACAAAGCAAAAAAAGAAAAGAGAAAAGAGAGAGATACATTTGTGTCAGACAGACCACAGAGGAGGTCGTACATCATCTCTGGCTGCCCCGGAGGACCTCAGTCACACTCCATTAACATCACAGGCTGACAAAGGAGGAAACCCCCACTTAGTGAGATATACACTACACTGCTGATAACATCCATCACGGCAAGTCAAAAACAGGCTCTTTTTGAGATTAGAAAATCAACGCTGACCCAAAGACGTGCTTTAATATCAACCCTTAATAGTCGGTGTAATACTCTAACATGGGCGTTGATGGTACAGCTGTACATTAGTCACTACAGTGGACATTATGGAGTCACCCACACACTCCCTCTCACACACTCATCATATAAGAGTACCACAAGTTTCACAAAGTCATGATGGCTGAAGGAATGTCAAATGTGCCAACTAGGTCAAGAATATCGACCAATACCTCATCTAGAAGACGATGACAATGAATCATTATCACTTTAAACAGCAACTAACACCCGAGGCAAAGTATAATTATTATAGCTTATGAATTATTTAAAATTTTATTTCAGGAAGAAATTATGATTAACGGTCCGTGCACTCGGCTCAGGCACTGCTGAGTTTATATGAAATGAACTATTCATGTTGGCACAAACACTCTGAAACACTAAACCCGAAGCAACTTCAATTCATTGGACTAAATTCTGCCATACATTTTTTCAACATATTTTTAAGCTGTTTTTTTTTTTTTTAATCACATGGGTTTCAGTTAGCGACCATTCTCGAACATAAACTTAAAGCCAGACACAAAAACATGCCAAACAATGGAGCAACTATCATGTGACTCATGAGTGAACCCCATGCATGGGGTTCACTCTTTGTATAACACTTAAAATAAAAAATTTGGCATTGAAATGAATGTTGAACAGTTGTTGATTTTTTTTATTCTGTTAAGAGAAGAATACTGCAGCGCTGGGGGGAAAAAACATATTTTAGTTTAAGTTTTTCAATACTGCATGGTAAAATTATTGCATAGTGTTCATAGAGCCATAAAAGTGGAATATACAGTCGTTGGTTGGTTTGTGTGACTGAGGAAAAAGGAAAAAGCAGGGTAAGATGGAAATGAATGATCCACAGTGGGGTCCTATACACCAAAAAGCTGAAAAAGAAATAAGATGTTCCGCACAAGTAACTTGCTCAAAAATGCAAAAATGAAAGAAATAATAGTTGAACATCACTTTGAACGTTCAAAATAAATAAGATTGAGAAAAAAAAATATTGCAGTATTTCTTAATAAGTCATGCGTGTAACCGTTAGTATTTACAGCAGGAGAGTAAAAATGAAGTGTGAAATGGTGCCAAAATATGTGAAAAACTCTGATTTCCCACAAAGACAGGACACAAATCACACTCCACCTGCACCACTGGTGGCAAAAATGAAATGTATGACCTCTATTGTAAAACGTGTTGTTAGTCAGGGTGTAGTCTGTCAAGCAGCAGGGTAACACAAGAGCTGATCTGAGTAATAAA